>JAQZBX010050714.1:0-19572 GCA_029593785.1 Cabassous unicinctus | reverse complement strand
CCACGAGTCCATTTGTTCTCATCTGCCGTGTGACAAGTCAGCCTTTTGTGGGGTGTGTGGCTATGATCAGGATTACTCTCTGTGCAGGGGAAGAAACGTCTCTGTGAAGCTGACGGTCTGGGAATGAGATCAGGCACTGGGGCCGTGACCACAGGCCAGAGGGAATGGCCTTGCCGTCCTGCTGTCCCCCACCCCCACGCTGGCTGTTCATTCCATCCTCAGTCCACTCGATAAATACGCTACTGTTGTGAGCCAGGTGGTGGTCCAGGGTTCCAGAATGGATGCAGCCTGAAAGATCCAAACAGAGCTCCTGTTCCATGCAGCTAATGTTCTAGTTAGGGAGAAAACAATATCAACTCATATGTCATCTGCCTGGTAATGGTGAGCACGAGGAAGAAAAACGTAGCAAATAATGGGACAGCGGATAATGAGGGCTTTATTTTATGTAGGCTGGTCATGAAGGGCCACTCAGAGAGGGGGATACCTGAGCAGGCGCCTGAGTTATGGGGGGTGGGGTGGGGGGCTTGCAGATGACTTGGGGGAGAGCCCTCCAGGTGGAGGCAACAGCAGGCATGGAGGCTCTGAGGTGGGGCTGTGCCGGTGTGCTTTCTGAGCAGCAAGCAGGTCGGGGTGGTCTGGATGGCTGAAGGAGGGGAGAGAGAAGAGAAGACCCAAGAGAGCAGAGGGCTCAGATTGCGGACGGCCTTCTAGGGCATGGAAAGATCTGTGTGTTTCCACTAAGCGAGATGGAGGGTTTCGACCAGAAGGTGGCCATCATCTGACTTGACCTGTTCATTTCTTTTAGCCTTTAAAAAATTGTGATTTGCATTATATAAAGGAATATACAAACCATAAATGTACAGTGTCATAAATAGTTATTAGTCAACACCTGTGGGACTTATCTTTGAAAGACGTTATCCTTGGTGCTATATGGAAATTAGACTAAGGGGACGGGGATAGATGCTGGAAGACTAGTTCTGAAGGTATTGCAAAAATCCAGGCCAGAAGGGACCGGTGGCAGCTGGGTGGTGGCTGTGAAAATGGTAAGAATGGTCATAGTTTGGATATATTTTAAAAATAGAGCCAGTGGGATTTGCTGTTGGATTGGACATGGGATGTGAGAGAAGAAACAGCCAAGCGACCTAGTGCTTGACTGAGCAGCTGGTAGGATGCTTGCCCCTGAGTCAGGGAGGGCTGGGCCATGGGTAGGGGTAGGGAAAGGATGAAGATTTTGGACTTATTAAGTTGGATATTCCTGTAAGATATCTATGAGGAGACCTTTCTGCCTGGGCTCTGATAGAGACCTCTTCCGGTTTCTTCAGAGATGCTGCCATCTTTTATTCCATGATTTTAAAATTAAAATTAAAATCATGAGCCATGATCCGATCCTGTAGGCCTTTCACCTGACCCTTATAAATTTTTTTTTTTTTTTTTTTTTTTTGCCTTTGAGAGCCTCTGGCTATGGGGTGGATAAGTCCCAGCTTGCCAAAAGGTTTTCTGTGTTGATCGTTTGTTAGATATTCAGTACAAGCCTGAGAGTGGCTCTCACCCCACACGTATGGTCCTTTCTCTGGTTGTAAAGGTCCTTCAACACCCCACCTGAGTTTGTGGTGCAGTGAGGAAATTGTAAGTAGATTCACGTGAAGAATTAGAGACCACCATCCCTGCTTGACTCTCCTAATTTCTCCCTCAGATTTTTTCTCAGGACTAGAGATTCTCATATTCGCACAGTTGAGTGAACGTATTGTCATCTGCGTCTCCACCCCTGCAAGATGAAATGGGATAAGGGTGAATTAGCAGATTACATGGGCAGGCTGGTTTAAAATAAACCTCTGTGGCATTTGAAATAAGCTCTTCTTTGAACGAAATAGCAAAGTGTGGTGACGAGAAACTGGTTCTAATTTGCTTAGAGAAATGGAGAAAGAACTAATAGAGATGAGCCTGGCATTGGTGGTGGCATGCCAAGTAGAAGTCTGTGGAAAGCAGTGTTTAGAAGTTGGGCACTTGGAGGCAAGATGTGCTGAGGAGATGTCAGGGTGTCTTGAAGCATCTTGAGGAGACCTGGCTCCATTGCCCGGGAATGGCTTGGATTCCATGCTTCATCTTGCTGAGGGGAACCTGGCTTCACCTTGCTGAGGGGAACCTGGCGAGCTGCCTACTGAGTCTCTCCCCAGCGGCGCTCTGAGGAGCAAGGGAGAAGCTCTGTGGGGAGGGCTGGTAGAGAGTAAAAGTGAGAGAAAATGGATTTGCAGGGAGGGTTTGGGGTGAGACGAATGGTTGCAGGGCAGTTCAAGGAGGGAAATGAAAGGATGGGCTAGGAACCAAAGGCAGAGGCATGTTTGACGTACAGGAGGATGGATTGCTGCTTGGAAGGAGAAGATAAAACTTCAGGAAGCTGACTTGGGCTTGTCTAAATGAGAGAAACTCAGACCTCCCACATATCTGAAAGAAACCAATACACTTGAGACTGGCAGGCTTTGTGATGATAGAATCAAAAGAGGTAGAGTTGAGTCAATAGAAAGCAGTAGGGTAATCGGCCTCGGGGAGATTCCTGAGCAGGTTACTGAAAAATAAGTAAAATAGACCTAAGGAAACCACACGCCAGAGAATCTAGTCTCAACTCTGGTATTTCATTGAGGATTTTGCTCAGTCTCTCAGTCTGAAGTAGGTGTTGTTCCCTGCCAGCACTGCAGCTTTTTTTTTCCCTGCCTCGGAGGTGGTTATATGCGTCTTTCTGACTGAGGTCTCAGAGCTCTTGTCCCGCTAGAGATTGGTGTGACAGACAATGGAGAAAAGCGGTTTGCTGCCTTATTGCTTAGTTCAGGGGATTAGAACCCCCCAAATAAAAGCCATGTGTGAACAGCGGTTTCTCAGAGTTTCATTATTTTTGTAATAGATGTGCTGTTTTAGTGCAGAACTACTTTCGAGTGCACTCATGGTATCTTAGAATGACGTTAAATTCTGGGAGGGCTTCAATCTCTGCTCCACTGTTTACAAGCATTACCTGAAACTTTCTAGAGCTGTCCTCACTGCGTCCTGCTTCTTTGGGGAGGACTCCACGAACTCTGCTCGGCTTCCTGACAGAAACCTTTGGGGCTTCAGAGTATTGGACAGTGAGCTTGTTAGTGCCTGGGCAGTGGCGCTTTAACCCTTAGCTGTACTCCTGCAGCCTGGGTTAAGTTCTAAGCTCCGCGCTGTTCTTAGTGTCTCCCACACCTGGCTTAACATTTCCTGATTATCAAGGCTCACTGGGGATTTGGGGTCAGTTTTGATCATGAAGGAATAAATGGGACTCTCAGGTCAACTTTTATATAATATATTCACCATCCTAAGCCCCTTGCCAGGAGTTATTTTTTAATTAATTAATCAATTTATTTTTATTAGAGAAGTTGTGAGCTCACAAAACAATCATGCATTATGTGCAGAATTCCCATACCTTACTCTTCTACCAACACCTTACATTGCTGTGGAACATTTGTTACAGATTATGAAAGATCATCAGACTGTTACTGCTCACTTTGGTCCATAGCGTACACTTGGTATATTTTTTCCATCCACCCCCTATTATTAGCGCTATATTTTAGTATTGTACATTTGTTACAGTTCATGAGAGAGAACACTCTCACTCATACTTGTAATGTTAACCACAGTCCATCTTCCACCACAGGGTTCACTGTGTTATACAGTCCCATGCCTTGTACATTCTCTCCACAGTGTACACTCAGTGGCTTGCACTTTCGTCACAGAATTCTGCAGTCATCACCCCAGTAAACCTTTGAACGTTTTCCTTAGTCCAAAAGAAAAAAATCCCCAAACCCGCTATTTATTGACCCTTAGGGTTGATATAGATACTTCTTTGACATTGATGCAAGAATATTACAATATTGCTGTTAACTATAGTCCATAAGTTACATTAATTGCATTTTTCCCATGCATCACCATATTCTTACCACCTTGTAATAGTGATGTACTTTTGTTCTAGTTCATAAAAGAACATTCTTGTATTTGTACTGTTAACCACAATCCTCATCCACCTCTGGGCTCACTGTGTTATTCAGTCCCTAGATTATTCTCTAGCTTTCTCTCAGTTGACATGTACATCCCTCGACCACCCCTTTCAGCCACAATCCCATTTGTAAACCAGCTGTGTTAGTTCTACTCACTATGATTTGTTACCATCAACTCTATTTCCACACTTTCACGTCAAGCTAATTGAAAATTCTGTGTACATTAAGGATCCAGTACCCCTTCTCAGTCCTTCCCCTTTCTTGCTAGGAGTTATTGATTATGTTAGCATCTTGTCCCTCAAAGTTAAACAACCATCACGTTAAAAATAGTAGAATATTCAGCCGTAAAGAAGGAATACAAGCTGCAACGTGGATGAGTCTTGAAAACATTCTGCTAAGTGAGAGAGGCCAGACACAAAAGGCCACGTATTCTATGATCCCATTTATGTGAAAAATCCTGAATAGACAAATCCGTAGAGACAGAAAGCAGATTCATGGTTGCCTGGGGCTAGGGGGAGAAATGAGAAGTGACTGCTTGTAGGTATAGGATTTCCTTTTGGGGTGATGAAAATGCCCTGGATCTAGAAAGGGGTGATGGATGTACAACATTGTGAAATGTATTTAATGCTACTGAATTGGTCATTTAAAAATGATTAAAATGGTAAATTTTATGTTGTGTTTTTTTCTTCAATAAAAAGTTAAACAAATAACAATTGAAATTCATAGCTGTTTGCTTTCTTGCCTTATAGGTATTTTGCAAATGAACCCTTTGCCGACTTCCACCGAGTGGAAGGGTTACAAGGAGTGTACATCGCGACTCTAATTAACGGGGCTATGAATGAGGAGAACATGAGATCTGTCATCACCTTTGACAAAGGAGGAACTTGGGAATTTCTTCAGGCTCCAGCCTTCACGGGATACGGAGAGAAAATCAATTGTGAGGTATAGACGCTTTAATCCTGTTTGGGATTTTAATACAAAGAAAACAGTCATGGTCTGAAGTAGTTTCCTGCATATAATATAATGTTTCCTGGGGAAGTGCAGGATCACATAATATTCCATGAATATGGCATGGACCTGTATTCCTACCATTGCAATTCCCAAACCCTGCACTGAGGTACCTTGGGGTGCCATAGTAAACTCACAGGGATAGTTGAAAATTTTAAGGGAAACACTGCTATACTGGAAACTGTTGGACACCGTGCGAATTACTAGCTTGAGTTCATTCACAGTTTCAACATTAAATCGTGCTATATTTCTTTTAATGATATCAAGTCTTTTTTAAGATCGTATTTGAGCAGTTAGTGTGATAAAAAGCAAATGAGAAAATCAAGGTGGCCCAGGAAATGAGAGTGGTCGTATGTAATATGATTCCAAAGGTTGGGAAGTGCAGTGCCCAAGAGGTGCACGTCTCCCATTAGTAATTAATTGTGGTTATTGAACAGTGAAATAAAAATTTTATTTTTTCCAGTTTCTCTCTCTCTCTCTCTCTCTCTCTGTCTCTGTCTCTGTCTCTGTCTCTATCTCTATCTTCTACTAATTTGTTTGTACTTAACTATATGAAAATAAATGTTGGTATTTCTTTTCGCTTGGGGGCACTAAGAATATTACTGGGACACCATTGTGTAATGAGCCAAGAACTTTGGGAAACTCTGCCACAAGTTATTGTTTCTGTGGAACTTCTTTTAATTTCTCTATGAATACAATTCAGGGCTTTACAATTTTCCCTGCCTCTGAAAAGCTAAGACTACTAAAATGTATTATTTGGTCCCCTTGTAAGTGCTCCCTTAAGCCTCAGAAGTTCCTTCTTTTCCCCTTTGGAAGAAGAGCCTGTGGACTGCGCTTCCCATCTCTATATAACACTCCACATATCTAGTCCTGGTTCATCTCAGGGATTTAGGATGTGTCAAGTACAAGGGCAGAAGGAACTCAGAAAAAAAACAAATAGTATTAATTTTCAGAGAAACCCAAATATTTTACTTAGACCTGGTCTTTCAGAATTTTGAATTTTGTTTGTCCATGGTAAAATACATTGACTCTCCCCTATATGTTGTATTGGAGGACCTTGAAAAATTCTTTTGGAGACTCTTGCCCTAGAATGTACTTCTTGATTTTTCTTCCCTCTTTGGAGACAGGTTTTGATTTTATCACATCAAATCTATTTTTGGAAAGTGGTAGCATATAAATAATAGACAAACCCTGGGTGCGACCCCTTCACTCAGTGGTGTGCTCTGGACCCCAGGGTCTCTGCGTGATCCTGGTCTGCGTGGGGATGAGAGTTTCTGAGCATCACGTGGGGGTCCGAACCTTGGCTGAATGCAGTTCATGGTATTGTTAAAATTCAGGGTTTTACTTCCCTTAGAGATCTGTCTCTTTATGGACTAGAGGACAGTCCATCAGTTTTTCAGTTTCTCTTTCTGATTTCAGTTGGTGAAAAGAATGTGCAGGAATGGTTAAAATCTGATTGCCTAAGGATACAGAAAAGCTTAAATGAATAGACTTCCTTGCAGGCAAAGAAACATCAGTTAGAAAAGGAGAGCTGGGAAATAAATATTTGAGACCCAACTTCATTTGCCAGCCTGTGGAGCTAGCAAGATGGATATTTATTAGAGCCATCCTTTTGTGACGTGTATCTAGCAAACCATGTTATGCTACACTCATTTCTGTAGCATAAGTACACAGAGTCCCCCCTGCCCCCAGCTCCCCCTCCTCCATCTCTGGGCACAGATGACTAATACTTGACATCACTTTCGGGCCAGGAGAATCAGGCATGACCATATAGCAAAAGGCCTTGTCATGCTTGATTGCAGAAGAACTATTCAAACCTGATCGTAAGTGATGACAGCCAGTTTGAATAAGTTGAAGCCTTGCAACGGATCCCCACATCGTACAAATGAAGACATTTTTTAAAAAAAGTTAATATGAATCCCTTGGTGTTTGCATCTCTTACGCTGTATGTCTGGGAGCTTATCAGTGAGACTTAATGACTTCTGATTCTTGGTTATTCTCCTGGCAGAATTGCTTAAATCATATTTGAGACACTTCTCCACTGACTTAGAAAATAAATATTATGAAACCGTTTCATTTCCCTTTTGTTCCAAGTCACTCGAGAGGCTCTCCAGGAGATATGGAGAGAGTGATACTTTCCTATCTACTGAAGTTGATAGTGAATTCTAATTGCTATTCTTTCAGAGCCTCAGAAGGAATTTTTTATTATTATTTTTCCCCTTTCTTCAGTGAGAGACCTTTATGTAGGTTCAGATTATCATCTCGATCTGAAGTGTGGAGCCAGAGCGGCTTTGGGTCTGGTTTCCCACGGGCCAGATTTCCTTTCTCTGTGCCCAGCCATCGTGTCCTCACACAGGCCCCGGTGTTTAGAGGGATATCTAGGCGTTGTGTCACATGCTGACGGTTTCTGGAACTTTTGTTCTGTAGCTTTCTCAGGGCTGTTCCCTCCACCTGGCCCAGCGCCTAAGTCAGCTGCTCAACTTCCAGCTGCGGAGAATGCCTATCCTCTCCAAGGAGTCGGCCCCCGGCCTCATCATTGCCACTGGTAAGCTGGCCTGTTTCCGCTTGAGAGTCAATATGACTGGTAATCTGCAGCCAGACACGAATGACCCAGGCATGTCCTGTGGCAGCCGCTGTCTCTGGTTTTGAGACACTCCTTAGCTGTTAGATGCTATGCCTGATTTCATGGGCAAGGTGATCTTCTGACATATTCTTGAAATTAATAATAAATTATTCCTCTTATACATTTTAGGTTCAGTGGGAAAGAACCTGGCGAGCAAGACGAACGTGTACATCTCTAGCAGCGCTGGAGCCCGGTGGCGAGAGGTCAGGGCCCCCCTTGGGTCTCGTTTGGGTGAGAATGGGAACTGTCCCTCGACATCTCAGGGATACGTACGGTCCATGCTGGAGGCCAGCGACTCAAATTACGAACGACTATAAAGTGAAGAGAGGTGCTCAAAGCCACACAGTAGGGTCAGCTGTACCGATTTCTAGTCACGCCTTGTAACATGAACTCAGGATTTTGGCAAAAATGTTACTATAGCTCAAAAACAGACTTAAAAAAAAAACCAAAAAACACAACTGTGAGTTTTACTAATGTTCTAAGACTGTAAGTTCCATGAAGGCAGAGGCAGTAAATCTTCTGCCCACTTCTTCACCCCCAGGACCTAAAAGTGCCTGGCATGGAGTGGGAGCTCAGTAAATATATCAGCAAATCACAGCATAGCTGTGGTGGCATCAGATCCTGAAACTTTTAAAATATCATTGAAGTTGAAGTCAAGCGTCTCCTCAGTGAGCTGTAGGCGAAGACTGTTTTTACCGTAAGGTTGCGTAGCTAGTTTGCATCCTTAGGCCCTGGTTATACCAGTTCTGAAAGGCCGAGCTAGTTCCCTACTCCCCAAATGCTAATTCAGCCTCTGACATTGAATAATTCCTAACCTTGTAAAAAATGTGTTTTATCAGCCTCCTGTGACTTATGCCTGCTCATTGATGTGCATGTGGTCTCATTTGGGGGGGCAGCATTCTGGGGCGCTCTCCCGTGTGGGTAGGGAGCCACCAGCCTAAAACTCACCAGAGTCCTCGGAGAGAATTTCTTGAGCCCCTCTCGCAGCCTGAGCACCGTGTGAAGAGAGCTGTGGGCCTCTCCGGAGAGCTAGCAGACCGTCTCCCCGCCCTCACGGTGCTGCTCAGTGGGCGTGCGGGATGTACACATTCATACTCAAAAGTGGCATGTAGGGAGACGTAATAACACGGAGCATTCTTTCAGTTCTTTGCAGTTTACAGAGACACGTCACATACCTTGTTTTGTTTGCGCTTAGTCCCTCCATCCCTCTGGCTGAGAGGCGTGGGGACTCAGACACTCTGTGTGTGTGTGTTTGTGTAAACTGAGAAGTTGAGGGTGATGCAGTGTGGAAGAGAACATCAGTACATACACGAAGGAGGGTGTTAAAGGCCAGTGTAGTGAACTCTCTGGAATTTTCCTGTCAGCCTTGTACTGTCCCTCTGGGAAAGAGTAAGCAGCTGCTTTCCCCTTCCTTGGAGCCGGACGTACCCTTTAGAAATTGGGTGTTCTCTCCTCCGTGGAGAGGCTTGTGGTTTGTGTGCACCTTCTGGTGTTGGTGTAATCTGGGGCTTGAACATCTGCAAGCCATTTCCTTCTGGGTGGAAAGCAGCGTGTGTTCCTCCTGCAGCGGAGTCGTCGCCCAGCTCGCCCCGGGCTGGCTGTCAGCGCCCCTCCATGCCCAGGAGCACAAGGGCCCTTATTTTTGGAAATAGCAGAGACCTTGCTAGGGGACCACGAGGATGAGTCCCCTTCCCAGGGACAGTGCGGGGTGCGTGAGGGGATCGAGGGTGGGATGTAGTGGATTCTGGTACCCTTTCTACTGCTGATTAGTTGTGTAGATTTTCAATTTTATTGAGGTATAATGCAAGTAGCAATCTGATCAGAATTGACATTTTATGCCCCTGTGAAACCATCACATAATCAAGATAAACATTTCCATTACTCCCCAAAGTTTCTTGTGCCCCTTGTTATCCACCCTTGTCTTTGTATACTCCTGTCACCATAGATTAGTAATTTAGCGTCTTCTATAGTTTTATGTAAATGGACTCATATGCTGCAAATCTTTTTGATTTTTTAAAAATTAGAGCAGTTGTAGGTTTATAGGAATATCACTTGGCGAGTGTATTAGTCAGCCAAAGGGGTGCTAATGCGAAATACCAGAAATGGGTTGGTCTTTATAAAGGGTATTTATTTGGGGTAGAAGCCCACAGTTACCAGGCCATAAAGCATAAGTTTCTTCCTTCACCAAAGTCCGTTGCCACTGTTGGAGCAAGACAGCTGCCGACGTTTGCCAGGGTTCAGGCTTCTTGGGTTCCTCTCTTCACGGGGCTGCGTTTCTCTCCGAGCTTAGCTCCTCTGGTTCCTCCACAAGGTCAGCTGTAGACTGTCAGGTGAACAGCTTGCTTCTCTTCTCCTGGGGCCTTCTCTCCAACATCAAAACTCCAGCATCAAAACTGCTCCCTCTGTCCTTTGCCTTGCCTTTTATATTTGATTCCCCCACCCACCAAGGGGTGGGGCTCAGTGCCCTACTGACATGGCCCAATCAAAGCCCCAATTATAACTTAACCATACCCAGATGAACAGATCAGTTTACAAGCATAATCTAATATAGATTTTTGGAATTCATAACTTCATCAAACGGCCAAATGGCTACAGCGAGTACAGAGTTCCCATATAGGCCCCCTTATATGCAGTTTTCCCTGTCCTTAACATTTTGCATTAGTATGGTGCCTTTGTTACAACCAATAAAACAATATTATTATAATTATACTATTAACTGTCATCCACAGTTGACATTAGGGTTCACTCTTTGTGTTGCACAGTTCTGTTTTTTTAATTTTAATTTTTCTTCTGGTAACATCTACACAGCCTAGAACTTCCCATTTCTCCCGCTGTCAGATATACAGTTCAGTGGTGCTGCTAACATTCACTGCATTTGCCACGTCACCACGAGCTGTTACCAAAACTTCCATCCCCTCAAACAGAAACTCCATACCCAGTAAGCGTTCACTCCCCATTCTCCACCCCATCCGACCCCAGCTAACCTAGGACCTGTATTCTAGTTTCTGACTATGCATTTGCATGTTCTAGATATTTCATATAAGTGACATCATGCAATATTTATCCTTTTGTGTCAGGCTTATTTCACTCAACGTGGTGTCTTCAGGGTTCAGTTGTGTTGTTGTCGCATGCATCAGAACATCATTCCTTTTTACAGCTGAATAATATCCCGTTGTATGGATATAGCACATTTTTTAAATCTATTTATCTGTTGTTAGACACTTGGGTTGCTTCCACCTCTTGGCAGTTGCTCTTTTTCCCTGGCCTCTGTCACTCACCTCCGTGATGGTGAGGTTCAGCCACATTGTTTAATGTGTCAATGGCTTATTCCTCTTTATTGCTGATTGGTTTTCCACTGTGGGGATGGAGGCATATCCCTACACCATTGCCGGCGTGTGCCACCATTCGTTTCTCCACCGGTTGATGGCCATTCCAGTTTTCCCCTTCCTTCCTTCCTCTCCCCTCCCCTCCTTCCCCTCTTCTCCCCTTCCTTCATTCCTCTCACTACAATGGCTAGGACCGCCATACAGGGATGCGTGGAAGGAGTGAAAGTGGACATCTTTGCCGTGTCCTCCCCTATCTTGGGGGAAGCTATTAAGCCTTTCAGCAATAAGCATGATGTTGGCTGTAGATTTTCACAGATATACTTATCAATGAGGGGAAATTCTCTGCTATTCCAAGTTTGTTGAGAATTTTTTTTATCATGATTGAGTGTTGAATTTTGTCAAATGCTAGTTCTACATTTATTAAAATGATGTGGATTTTATTATCTGTTAATATGGTATATTACATTAATTGATTTTAAATATTAAACTAACCTTGCATTACCAGGATAGTCCCTTCTAGGCCACGATGTAGTATCTTTTTTATAGTATAGTTCTCTAAATTACCAAGGGTGACAAAGTCTCCTACTGTGAGTGTAGATTGTCTATTTTTCCCTTAAATTCTGTCAATTTTTGTTTTATGTATTTTGAACTCTGTTACTAGGTACATGCACATTTATAATTATCTCCTTTATTGTGAAATTTATTTATGATAATTCCCTTTTTTGAAGTCTGTTTTATCTGGTATTAAAATAGTCATTTTAGGTTTCTTGTGCTTACTGTTTTCATAGTGTGTATTTTCCCATCCATTTGCTTTCTACCAATCTGTATCTTTGCATGTAAAATGTATTTCTTACAGGTAGCATATAATAGGGTCTTTTAAAAAAAATCCATCTGTCAAGCCCTGCTTTTTAATTGAGATATTTAAACCATTACCATTTAGTATAGTTACTGATGTGGTTGGATTTAGGTCTAACATTTTATTATTTGTTTTCTTTTTATCTCCTCTATTTTTTAAAAATTCCTCTGTTCCTCCTTTTCTGCCTCCTTTTGTATTATATTTTTTGAAGTATTCTATTTTTATTTATCTCCTTGATTATATCTCTTTGCATTACTTTTTAGTGATTGCCCAAAGGATTAAAATACGCATGCTTAATCTTCAACAGTCTTCTTCTGATTTACTCTTGCACCACTTTCTAGAACATTTAGAAACCTGGCAACCATTTAAGTCCCTTTTGTACCCTCCTCCTATCTGTGTGATAGTTGTCGGCTAGATGCTTTCACGAGTTTTTTCCTCATCTTTGGTCTTCAGCAGTTTTGTTTTGATGTGTCTAGGCGTGGTTTTCTTTGAGTTTATCCTGTCTGGGATCGCTGATCTTCTTGAATCTATACATTTATGTCTTTTACCAAATTTGGGAAAATTTCAGCCATTATTTCTGCAAAAAAATTTTTTTTTGTCCCATATCAGGAGGCCCACAGCTGTGTGGGTGGCTTCTCCAGATTTTGAATTCCCTCTTTTGCTTACTCTGCAGCAGCCTCGGGTAGCCTTTTTTTTTCTGTTGTTGGTTGTTGTTTTTGCAGCAGGAAGGATGAACCCTCATGGGCTTACACTGCTATAGCAGAAACTGGAGCTCCTCCTGGGTAAATTTTAATCCCTGGGTGATGAGAATCAGAGGTTGTGGGTTAATCCCCCCCCAACCCCCCCATCATTTACAGTCTGGCACTTTAACCTGAACCCAGTTTCTTCATTTGGAAAAAAATTGGAATGTGAGAGCTTGTTCACCCTCACCCAGGGTTGTGTGTAGCAGATAAGATAATGAAAGTGAATGTGCTGTGTAAACTGAAAAATTGCATTCCAGTGGTAGGCATTGCTGCCGTGTGCGTGTGTGTGCGTGTGTGTGTGCGTGCATATGTGCATGCATGAGGTTTCCACCTAATGACGTCCAGAGCAATGGCTTCACTTCTGCCTTTTCCTCTCCAGGCACTTCCCGGACCCCACTACTACACCTGGGGAGATCATGGCGGCATCATCATGGCTATCGCCCAGGGCATGGAAACCAACGAGCTGAAGTAAGGGTCTCTTTTAACCTCACACTGTTTCCCCAGAAATTCTAAGTGGACGATCTCTCTGCAACACTAGGTTTAAATTCCTGCTCCCATCATTAGCCTAATTTGTGACCCAGGGAGATTAACTTCATCTTCCCTTACCTATAAAACAGGAATAATAGTCAGCCCTTTCTATCTCAGAGGGCTATTGGGAAGATCAAATGAATGAAAGCATTGCACTGATTTGAAAAAGTAATATTCCCTTTAAATATAAAGAATTAGTAATGATTCAAGAATTCACTAGAGACTCTTTAATTTCTTTGCTTGGTGTATCTATCTTTCATCATTTGTCTATCATCTCTGTCATCTATATCTGTCTGCCTGTCTGTCTGCCTATCATCTGTCTTCTAAACCTTTGAAGGTAGGTTGCATACATCATGCTCCTCTACCATTTAACACTTAATGTATACTTCCTAACAAGAAAGATATTCATGAATGTAACCACATGAAGGGTAATCAGGGTAAAGAAATTTAACATTGGATGTCCATTTGGCTTTTCCTGTGATATGTTGCGTTTTAGGGGTTCCAACAGAGAGTAAGGGCTGGAAGGGACATTTGGGGTTAACGCTTCATATTACAGATGAGAAGAGTGAGGCTCGGCCGGGGAAGGAACTTGCCCAAGGTGGCCCATTGTTAGTGACAGAGGCAGTCTAGCACTCAGGTCTCTGGGCGACGTTCGGTACGTTTTGCAGTGTATTGCTCTGCTAAGCAAAGCCGTCGAGAGTGTGTGACCTCTACCTCCTTAAGCCTGAATTTCATCAGTCCCTTGACTGCTTTTTGTCCGATGTTATGTCACTGCAGAACGGCCCCCACATCTCCCTGCTTTCAAGCTGAACCCACTAGATGGATTACCAAAGGAGGTGGACAGGGCTGCTGTAATCATCTTGTTTCACGCAAGGAGAAAAGCATTCCCTTCCTTTGCTCCTTTTAGAAACAAGCCCAGTGGCAAGGGAGGAGTGGGTGGTTTGGAAGAGGATGTCTTAGAGCTGGCTTTCCCCCTGTGGTTCGTGTGATATGTACTGAACAGCCTGGCCTCAGAGAAGCAGAGAGAAGGAGTGTGCTCATGCTCGGCGTCCCACCTGGCTGGTCTCTGTTCTGAGTGGCACTGGGCAGCTTCCTCAGAGCCAAGAGTCAGAAGTGGCCCTGTTTAAATGGAATATGCTGTGTTCATGTTTGTAGTGACATTTACTCAGACAAGGACAGTCACAAAGCTTAGTGCTGTTCACATCTGCACTGCTGTTGATTTATCCATTAACTTATTAATTCCCACTGCACACATTTAGCAAGCACTCCTGTGTGCCAGGTACTGTGTATCTAAAGAGAAACAGGATGTCCCTTTCTCCTAAGGCTTCCACCCTGTAGTCGTAAGAGAGATGAATAAACGGTTCTAATGTTTTGGGACACGGCTATGTGTGAAACGTACAGAAGAGGCATAGTTTGGCTTCCTAAGAATACATTTCATTCTCTGTACTGCATTCAGGTTTTGGAGTCACTTCCTGATTTCCCTTGTTTAACTTTTTCACAGGTTACATTTGCATCCCACACCGGCTTTTTTGAAGTAGTTAGCGTGATTCTAGTCCTCTTACACCATCTGTCGGTACATATGTGCTCAGGGAACACGGCGTCATTGCTGTACTAGCTGGAGCAAAACATGATCGGGAAAAGAAATCTGCTGCCAGAAAATCATACTGCCCTCCACAGGCATTTAAAAATGCCTTTGGGGCTGTAGACTTTGGGGATTATAGACCTACAGCATTCCTCTATTTGGATGGGTCATTCAGAGCTGTCTGTATGGTTCTCGTAAAGATACATTCACATTTACCTTTGCAAATGAACAAAGATGCTCAGGTCTCCAGTTGGCAGATGCATGTGTCCCAAATGTCAGTCGGAGTGTGGCCTGAATCTGTAGCCTCCTGGCATTCAGGCAGTGTGTTGCTCGCAGAGGTTTTCTGCTTCCCCTGTGGCTTGCTTTTGGCCCATCACTGTTTGCTATCAGCTTCATCTGAAGAGAAGCAGGAAATGATATTGAAGTTAGTTAGTTCGTCTCCTCAAACCACAATTGCAATTTACTGTGCTACCCATGCATGCATATGTGGAGGCTGCTGTGGGTGAACCTGGATTTCTGTTGTCGAGGCCTTCGGATTCCTTCTCAGTCTGGCCTGCCCAGTGGCAGTGCTCTCTCTCCTTGAGTCTCATGGCATTTATTGGCTGTTTCCACTAATCTGGCATTGATCATCTACTGACTCCTTCTGTTAGTTACCTTTTCATTATATGCCTGAATTCCTCAAATCATTAGTAAGGTCTCTGTAGGCAAGTATTTCTCTTCTACCTGGGCTGGCAGGCACGTGGTAAATACTTGATCGATAAGTAGGCTGCGCACACTTAGTCTTCGGATATTGCTTGTTTACTGATTTGGCACTGGCAGTTGCACAGGTCTGGTGGGAAACACTCCCAGAGCGTTCTGTGTAAATGGCCACCCCTGGAGCACAAACACGACTGGGTGCTCCTTGGACGGGTGCACCCTGGTGGCCCCAAAGAGGCACTGGCAATGACCCGAACCACTCTCTTCAGTTCTCACAGGAAGAAACAACATGGCTTGTCATTACTTAGGGCCCAAGCTGGAACTAGTGCACAATTCTGTTAGAAATCATTGCTGATCAAGTACACGGCATGTTGAACCTCTGTGAACCAGATGTGCTGGATCCTGAGGATGCAGAGGTGAACGAGGCATTGTTCAGGAGCTGCCCTTGGCCGTTGTGTCCCTGTGATGTGTCTGAGCCAGTTGGTGAGAGAGGTGGGGGTGGGAAGGTGGGTGAAGGGCTTGCATCCAAAGAGAGCTTTTCTGGCTGAATCCTCACCTATCCTTAGGGAGAACAGTCAAGTAGAGTAACATCAGGAGCTCTAATAAGAGGTTTAGAGGGAGAAAGAGATTGGAACATCGCTTAAGTAAGAGTTTTTTTTTTGGTTTTAAATTATTTGCGTCTTTTTGTCGCTGATTAGCACAGATAACTCAGCGTTGACAGTTATTTGTTTCAGCTTCTGCCTTGATTCTCCACTGAGACTGTTACCTTTTTTCTTGTTAATTGAAATTGAGAGCAAACGGTGGAACACTTTGTTTTGTTGTGTCTACACATCTGAAAGGAGTAAATAAGAACCCATGCTGGGATTCATTCATTTGTTCGCCCAGCACGCTGTAACTGCACCCGCTCGGGGGATGCATAGGAGCAGCTTCTTTTTCTTGTGTGTAATCAGTGCTCTTCAGAGATGGGGTTCTCGTGTTTGTGTACACTGACCAAAAAAGGACCCAATCACAAGTTTGTCAATGTGGTCTTGAAAGATGAGATCATTTTCCACTTCTTCTTGTCAGTTTGCTTGTCAGTTTGCTTGGCATAATGGTATTATGGGGAGTTACTGATAATACTTGGGACTTGCCCCAAAGCATCTTTCCTCTAGGGGTATTTCAAGATTTCATGGGGTTCCCTCTGGTCCTCCTGAAAAGACCCAGCAGAGCAGCTGCCTTTTCTGGACCAGAGTTCTGGAGGCAGCCCTGCAGTTCTAGAAAGGTGAGAGGCGCAGTGAGGCTATTCATTTGATGGCAGTGCTTACTGCTTGCAGTAAAATTTCCCTGGAGCAGTCGCAGAGAGTGCCTCCCCACTTCATTCTAACCCCCCTGTGGTTTCTTCTGGCCTTTTAGGTATAAAGGAGCAGGTGTGCATATTACATGTTAAGTGTTAGGAAACCAAGAGACAGGGTAGACAAGAAAATATAATGTAGTTCATTTAACAAGAATTTTCAAGCCCCTCGCTTGTGTCATGAGAGGTGTGTAATGGGGACAGAAAAGTGAGTAAGACCCTTCTTGTTCCTGATGAATGGCCATCCTACTGGAAGAAAAAGGTCGTTTAAATATAAAACGGCATGAGCTAGAGGCAAGCACAGGGTGCTGCGGGAGCCCGGGGTGAGGGCCAGGAGGTGCAACCTGGGAGGCAGGCAGAGGCTTCTGGGAAGAGAGGAAGCCTGAGCAGAGACCAAGGGGGATAAAGGGCAAGGTTGGAATGACATTCCAGAGTTAGGAAGAGCTTGAGCACAGGGGACATCACGAGTCAGTACCAAATGTGCAGCTCTTCAGCGTTCCTAGAACACAAGTTGTAAGGTGGGGGTGGTGAGAAATGAGGCTTGAGGCAGGTAGCAGGCAGGCCCCGGCTCTAGAAGGCCTTCCATGCCCTACTAAAGAGATTAAACTTGGCTCTCTAAGTGAGAGAGAACCATGGAGAATAAAATGGCGAGATTTGCATCATAGAGAGATGGCTCTGGCAAGACGGGGTTGATGAATCTAAGAGGAGCAAAACTGGAGGCAGGGAATTCTGAAGGCCAATAACTTGCCTGGGTGAGAGATGAGGCTGGGATGGGTTTGAGAACTACACTTGCAGGACTGGCTTTTTGACTAGACTTGGGGTCGCTGGGGAAGATGATTATACCAATACATAGAAGAGTGGCTGTGGGATGCTCAAAGGAGGAGGTCCAAGAGGAATCTGGCATATTATATCATCTGGCTCAGCCTTCTACCACCCCTTGCAGGAATTTCCTCTGTGCCATCTGGGATAGATGGACATTCAGTGTTTGCTAGTGACGGGGGATTTGCCAGATCAAAAGAAGCTCCATTTCACTTTGGGATAGCTTATTCATTCATTCATTCTTTGACTGAGTCATTCATTCATTTATGAAAGAAAGTTCTCAGGTAAGAGAGAGCCCAGATTATTCTCTTTCTAGCTTCTGTTCAGTGGGCTTAGTTCACTTCTTCAGAGACAGACAAAACAGAGAAGCCCCCTTTTACATGAAAGTCTTTCAGAAGGTTGAGGATTCCTTCCATGTCCTCCTACATGTCTCCCATTCCTCAGTAAACACTCACAGTTCCTTTCCTTAGATTCCAGAGGTCCCAGAATCTCCAGCAGAGCCTGGATCTGACCAAATGGTCTCAACGATGCAGAGGACATTGGGGTGATTACCTCTGTGATTCTGGATGCTCTAGTTCTTTTAGTAAAAACCTAAGATTGCATTTACATTTTCTGGCAACCACCTCAGACTGGTGCCTCCTACTATTTTTTAAAATTGAGATATGCTTTACCTACCATGAGATGCTCAGGTCTTAAACATGCCATTTTATCTCTTCTGAAAGATGCATGTCAAGATGCAGAGATTCCGTCATCCCCAGAAAACACCTTGTGCCCCTTCCCCAGTCAGTGCTACCCTCCCCATACCCCAAGTAAATTAGAGGCAACCACAGGTCTGATTTTATTTTCTCACCATAGGTTAGTTTTGTTTATTCTAGAATTTCATACACATGAAATCATACCATTGGCACTTTTTGTATTTGGCTTCTTTTACGCAGCATCATAATTTTGAGATTTATCCATGTTGTAATATGTATCAGTAGGCTAAGTTCAATTTAGCTAAAAACCCAGAGAACCCTTTTTTATGGATGCTTATATAAAAAACCAGATGTTCCCCACCCTACATTTGAGCAGCTAGGGTTTTTGAAACTAATGTAGAACTTTACTTTTATTCTCAGTTTTCCTCATTGTTTTGATGTAATGAAAGCATCTGGAATCCCGTTTTTTGGTACTTGCTGTATTATTTGTAAATTAGCCTTATACCCTTGGCAAATTTGGTGTGTCATCTTTCATATCGTTATCTAGAGCATCCACAAATGTGTGGTCTCCTTTTGGGTTGAAATCAAACCATATAGCAGCACATTTGGGATTTGTTTGCTTCACCAGCAGTAAATCTTATCAAACTGCATGATCCACAAAAATTTTAATGACAGAAAGAATGTTCTATATCATTACCTCTTCTTTAAGTCAATAATTTCCATGAGAAAAGGAAACGAGATGAGGTTGTTGTGACAGATGTGAACCCTTGCTGGCTGCCAGCCTTCACCTTCTCTCCTAAGTGTTCTCAAATCAGCTGTTTAATAGCCCATTCTCAAAACCACCTTGTCCTTAGGGAAGCAGAACAAGTGTTCCTTTTTCAGTCGTCTTTCTCCCTTCTACTTGAATCTTTTAGAGATTATTAAAATGGACTCTGAAACCATATTTTTGAGTCTTTTATTTCCCTAGGATATGTTCTGTTTTGTACTCATTTTCCTTTAACTTCCCTGTTTCTTTCTGCCTTGTTCAGTTTGAAGATCATTCTTGATAAAGATGAAAGCAAAATAGAAATGGAGTAGTTCTGCTTTTTTTCCTGTCTTCTCTTTCTTTTTATACCATTGACCTTCAGAGTCATGATCCTCTAACTTTCTAATCCTTTATAGAACTTACCAACTAACCAACTCAGCATTTTACCAATCCACCAGTCTACCAATTATTTTGGTAAATTGAAGCATCATCTTTGGCTTTTTTTGAATTTGAGTTGCAGGACACTATTCTTTTTTTTTTTTTTAAAGATTTATTTTTATTTACTTGATCCATTTTAAACCCCCCCTTCCCCATTTGCTGTTTTGTGTCCATTC
>JAQZBX010050713.1:0-19582 GCA_029593785.1 Cabassous unicinctus | reverse complement strand
AGTGTGCTCAAGTGTGTGGGGTAGTTCTATCACTTTTCAATTATGAGACTTGAGGGCTGATAGAGTCCCTGTGAGGCACTGGGTTGTTTTAGTACTGTCTCCCTCTCTGGCCCCCCAAAGTGTGCCCTATTTTGTGAGAACCTCAGAGATCTCTGCCTGGACACATGCGAGTAATTGAACACATAGCAAAAACAGCCCCCACTAGCTCAAACCCATCAAGCGACTTTCCTGACTCAGCCCCTCACCCCCTGCTCCCCCACCTCCGGGTTCAGAACCTGGGTCCGGAGTTCCGGTAGCCCCACCTCTCGGCCCCGCGGCGGCGCTGGCCACGCCCCACTTTGTTATCCGAGACTTTTCTGGGTCAGCTGGTGCTGGCGTCAGGCGGAGGGATGGGCTGGCTCAGCTCGACCCGGCAGGGCTTGTTTACTATGGCTGATGATCTGGAGCAGCAGTGAGTTAATCCTGTCTCTTTCTCTTTCTCCCTCTCCCTGGGCCACGGTCCTGGGACTGTCCGTGGCTGAGGAACAATTTTAGACACCTGCCCGCCTTACCTTTTCCAGGTCGGCTTCAGGGGAGGGCTGGGGTTTGTGTTTGCCTGCTTTGCTTTTGCCCAGCGGGCTTGGCGGCAGAGCCTGGGGAGCGATGGCAGGTCGGCTTGCCTGCGGCTCATCGATTCTGACTTTCCCCCTTCGTCTTCGCGCTTGCTCCTTGTTCGCCTCTAGCCGCTGTGCTCGTGGTTAGACTTAGTGGCAACGTCTGCCAGCCCCCGGAGGCAAGCTGGTGGGACGCGGGTGCGGGGGTAGTAGCCACGTGCTGGTCTTAACTTAACCCAGGACCTCAGTCGGGAGTGTGGGAAGCCCCCTCCCGGAGGCCGGCGGGCAGAAGACGCGGGAAGAAGGGGGAGAGAGGTCTCCACCGCGCTGGCACTGGTCTGGAGTGATGGGTTTACAAATTTCTTTAGCTCTCGCCCACCGAGACACTTAGCCCTTTCCGATCCTAGTTGACGATGGTTTTAATCATAACAATATTCCTAATGCAGTGGTTTCAAAATTAGCTATTGGGATTTGTTACCACTGTCTCACGGTCACCAAGTTTGGGATGCCACCTGTAGGTGGTGTGACTAGCAGTTACCAGTCCGGCAGGAGAAAGGAAAAGTTGCTTCGAGAATGACTCAGCTTCCAGCCAAGCAATTGGTTTCACAGGGACAGGGCCTTTCCTGGATCCTGTGGTCTCCCTTTTCAGAGCTTTAAAATTGGCAGCTGTAAAGCTCATTAATTTTATGATGGTAATCAGTAGCTTCCACTGCTCAAAGGAACTGCCCAGGAGAGTGATACTCTGAGATGACTTTTCCAAGAAGACATTTACAATGCCTAAAATGACTCAGGGAAACAGAAGATTAGAGCTGGAAGAGATGCAGGTAGTTCAGCTCCTTTTCACAAATGAAACTGGTGCCCACGGAAGTCAGGAGGACTCCAGTACAGAAGAAGCCTCACCCAGCACAGTAGTAGCCTTTCTGCTTTACCCCCAGCGGGACAAAAGAGCCCTGGAGGGAAGAGACCACTGTGGCCAGGTTAAGTTCATGGCTAGGTGGTTTCTCTGCTCCTTGCCTCAAGTTTCCACCCCCTAGCTTACTTCCCCAATAGTATTGAGCAGATACAGCATGCCAGGGACCTTTCCCAGTGCTTTATGGGTAACATTCTTGGTAAGAGAAGAGAGGCACAGATAAAGCTCCCCTGAAGACTACCTGCTAAGCAGACCAGTGTACGATTGCAAGGACATTTCTTCTCAACTCTGCTTCCAGCGTATACAGGACTATGTGGGCTCCAGGTGTCGTTGTCTGACTTGTCACAGCTTTTGTGATGTGGAAAGAAAGTTTATCTTTTACTGGCAAAATTATGTGGTCTTGGTCCCCATCCTCCAAACCTACAAAGAATTCCAGTAGAGTATGAAAAGGGATCCTAGTCACCCCAAGGTTAGATTACTTGAGACTAACAACTCTCATCTGGCTAAAGCTACTGATGTACTCCTCTCAGCCACAACCCCAATATTTATTTCAAACCCCAAACATTCATTGAGAGTCACTACTTGCAAAACACTGGGAATGTAGACAGAGCTTATGGTTTAGCTGGGGTGAAAGAACATTTATTGAGAGTTTATATTGTACTAGGAAGGAGCAGGTGTAGCTTAGTGGTTTGAGTGCCTGCTTCCCATGTACGAGGTCCCAGGTTCAATCCCAGGTACCTCCTTTAAAAAAAAAAAAAAAAGGAATAATTGAGGATAGTAATCATAAATATATATATATATTGCACTAGGCATTATTCTATATGCTTCAGATGCATTAACTCATTTAATCTTTATAATAACCCTATGAGATAGATACTATTATTACCTCCCTTTTAAAGGTGATGAAACTGTGGCATGGAAAAGCTAAATAACATGCCCTAATTCAAGTAACTAATATATGGCAGTGGGAGGATCAATACTCTGGCCTTCTGGCTTTAGATCCTGGCTCCTAATGGCCTCCTGAGCCTTTTACTATCTCAGAGATACTCAGTATAAGCAAGGTCACATAGCTTATATGCTAAATATGTGGTATGGATGAATATTCTAAGGGTTCAAGCAAGGTGAAATCTCTGTGCTGGAGTGTTGGGTGAGTCTTCATTTCTTGAGCTGGGCTCTGAAGGGGAGATGAGAGTAGAAGGGTGAGGGTATTCTAGACATCAGGACCTGGGTCTGTAAAGGTGTGGAGACAAGAATATGATCATTTTAACTCATAGCCACTCTAGTTATGGGTAGGAATAATAAAAGAAAAGGTTGGAGAGGTGAGCTGAAGTTGGCCCTTAAAGAGTCTGGACTGTATTCTGAAGCAGTTGGCTTGTTACTGGAGTGTTTTGAGCTGGCTTTATAGGGACCTGTGAACA
This sequence comes from Cabassous unicinctus, assembly GCA_029593785.1. Classification (NCBI taxonomy): domain Eukaryota; kingdom Metazoa; phylum Chordata; class Mammalia; order Cingulata; family Chlamyphoridae; genus Cabassous; species Cabassous unicinctus. Next base: position 16,661 of record JAQZBX010050713.1, on the reverse strand, counting down.
CTGGCCTAGTCAAGGCATTCAGTGGGGGAAGGAGGGGAAACATGGCCAAACTCCCCGAGCACACACTGGGCACCCTGAGCATACGCTGGGCATCTTAATACAGAATTTTAGATTAGGATGGGTCCTTGGAAATCATCTAGTCCAGCCCCTGTTTTACAGATGAGCAGAATGATGCACAAGAAGTCATACAGCTAGTTAGAGAAAGAGCCAAGACTAGAACCCAGATTTCAAATCCAGGTTCCTTGGTACCTCTTCCCTGGACCTTCCAGCCCCCTCTTGTCAAAATCAGACATGAACATTCAAAGTATATAACCACATTTTCATGCATGTCTCTGTTTTCTGAAAGGAAGTGTGATGAGGGCAGATGAAGGCTTTAAGGTGGTCACAGCTCTTGGCCCTTCCTGTAGCTAGTAGTCTCTGTCTTGTAACCCTCTTTGCCGAGATGGAATTCAAGAAAAGGGAGATATCATTTGGGATGGAAAGGGAATAATAAAAGCTGTCATTTACTGAGCATCTAGTTTGTGCTAGGCAACTTACAAGGTCCCTTACATATCTAGATGTTCAAAGAGAGGTTCTTTAATGGGCCAAAGCCATTCTGCTCATAAATGATGGTACTGTGAGTCCAAACCAGGTGTTTTTCATTCCAAAGCTGTTACTTTTAACCTCAGCTCTGCAATGACTTGAAGTCCCTGGGTGTGAAGTAGAAAGTGGGATGGATTATCTTATCTGTTTTAATGCATCTCATGGTAGGTGGGGACTATGTAAGTGTCCTACTCATTTTGCCATCTGGAAAGCAAGGCCAGAAGCAACTTATCTTCCATCAGCAAACCACAGCAGGATGGGACCCAGGTCTCTGCCTCCTGCTTCCTACCTATCCCATTTCATTGTTCAGGGTTGGATTGATTACCTGAGAGCCCGCCTGGGCACTGATGTAGTGCTCTGCACTGCCAGGGCTTGAAGGTGGGCTCTCACAGGCCCCGGTGCCCTGCCAGGGGCAGGTGGCATGGGAATTTGTCTGCCCTGCCCTGAAAGAACAGCTAGTCCTAGGGATGGCAAGGAATAAAAGTTGTGTTTTCTTTTCTCTATTTAATCTCCTTGGACATAAATTATGATAGCCAGTAACAAAGGGGGTCTGTGAAGCACAAATGAGATAATAAATGCAAAAGAGCTTTGTAAACTGTCAAGTGTTGTACACGCGATGGTCTGAGTATCTATCGAAACAAGGGGCATCTTGTTGTAAATAGCTGTTTGCCCAAAGAGTAACAGGCTATCAGGCAGCTAGGGAGTTGCTGACCCTGCCATAGCGGGCAGGTCCCCTGAGGCTGGGAATCACTCTGCACCCTGCTCTTTTGTAACTGTCAGCAAGGCTGAATGCATCAATGTTTCCTTTCTACCATTGCCCATCAGTGTCTGTGTCTCCTTGTTCCAGGCCTCAAGGCTGGCTGAGTAGCTGGCTGCCCACTTGGCGCCCCACTTCTATGTCTCAGTTGAAGAATGTGGAAGCCAAGATTCTGCAGTGTAAGTAGAAGGAACAGCTTGTTGCACCTCCCTCAGAAGGCCCAGGAAGGATGCAGGATCTACCCAGAGCTTGGTACACTGAGCAGGCTGATTCCTGGTTAACAGTGGTTGGGGTGAGAGAAGGGGATGTCCGTGATTTGGGGAAAGGGATTCATACAGAGGACACCATATTCTATGATAGTGGCTCCTCAACTTCTCCCTCGCTAGCCATCAAGCAACTCCCTGCCACATCCCATCACTTTCACTTCAAAGCCCATACCAATTTTTAACACACACAAACATACATGTTCTCCCCTTCCCTCCTTCCTTCTCGTCCTACTCCTCTCTTCCTCCTTCTCCCATCTCTCTTCTTCCAAACACACCCTCACTTCTTAGATTTACCACCTGAGGACCACCAGCCCTACATTCTCTAATTCTACTATTCTGCCCACTTAAGTCCCACCCTTGGTCTGCTCACCACAGTGGTCTGGGATTCCCACAGACCAGCTCTCACAGGCAGTGTTATGTAGGAGCCAGGTATCCCATGAGCTGCATCAGCCATTGGCTCAAACAAGACCTTTGGGCCACGTGTCCCCATATTTCCCCATATGATCTCCTCCACCCCAGCACCCCAGCAGTGCCTACCCAATATCCTGTGGGCCTGAGTAAGTCTGGCCACAGCTTTCAAACCTCTGCCTGGGATCATCCAGGCTACTTCATGCATCTCTCTGATGTGACTGCCATCATGGCCAGCAGAGCAAGCTGTCCCCACGGCTGATGGTTTATCTTTTTTTTTTTTCCCTCCTGCCCCACTTCATTCTCTAAGAGGAATAAGCTGGCAGCTCAGTCCACACCTATTACTGTCCACCTGGCTGGACTCCAGTCAGAAGCTACCATCCCAGATACCCTCAATGAGAACAGTTCTGTCTATCTGTCAAGCCTCAAGCACCCAAGTGATGGGCACAAGAGCTCTGTGGGGTCAGTGGTGTTGCTGCTCCAGGACCCAAAGAGAGCCGGGCAAACAGCCTCAAGGAATAAGAGGACCCTTCATTATCTAAAGATTGGATGGCCCACAAACTGTGCTTGGAGTCCAGCTCTTTAGGATGTGTGGTTAGAGGTAGTGGAAAGGAGTGAGGGAGAGTAGGGAAGTTTGGGAATGGAAAGAGAAATCTGAAGAGTGGAGTCCTGACAAAATGACGTCTTATTGACTTGCCCTGGAATTCCTCCCTCCTCAGGTCTCCAGAACAAGTTCCTGGCCCGATATGTGTCCCTCCCAAACCAGAACAAGATCTGGACGGTGACCGTGAGCCCTGAGCTAAAGGACCGCACCCCCCTAGTGATGGTGCATGGCTTCGGGGGCGGCGTGGGCCTCTGGGTCCTCAACATGGATTCCCTGAGTGCCCGCCGCACACTGCACACCTTCGATCTGCTTGGCTTCGGGCGAAGCTCAAGGCCAACATTCCCGAGGGACCCAGAGGGGGCTGAGGATGAGTTTGTGACCTCGATAGAGACATGGCGGGAAACCATGGGCATCCCCAGCATGATCCTCTTGGGACACAGTTTAGGAGGGTTCCTGGCTACTTCTTATTCTATTAAGTACCCTGACAGGTAAGGAGGAGCCACCCTCTCCCTCATGATGTAGCACCTTGCCTGCTGGGACCTGTCCAGTATTGGTTTCTGATAGTTTCTTCCCAGGTGATTTAAGGGTCATGGTAGCACCAACCTAATAAAACTCATCTTCCCCTTTTTCCCCACCTTTAATGTAGAGTTAAGCACCTCATCCTGGTGGACCCATGGGGCTTTCCCCTCCGACCGACTGACCCCAGTGAGATCCGTACACCCCCAACATGGGTGAAGGCCGTGGCCTCTGTCCTGGGGCGTTCCAATCCATTGGCTGTTCTTCGAGTAGCTGGGCCCTGGGGTGAGTAGCCTGCAGGTGAAGAAACTAACTCCTTAAACCAAGGCCCCTTCTAGAAGCCCCAACTGCTTCTGGATGTCCACCGTTCTCACTTATTTATAAAACATGGGAATGGACCCAGCATTGTTATTTAAAGCTATTCATCTGGACCAGATCTCTTTATTTGAGGTTTCCTTAGTCTGCATGGAAAAAGCTTTCCTATGCAAGGGTCACATGGAGCAGAAATACTGCCCCATGTCTTGGCTAGACCCCAGAGAGTAGAAGGGGCTGTGAGGTGACTCCTCCTCTACTAAGCTCTTATGCTACATGTGTGAGTTTTTATACCAACTGGTTGTTGATTCAGCCCCAGTAACCATCACTGGATCTCATCCAGCACCTCCAGCAGGGCGGGGTCAGAACAAGAGCATCCAAAACAAGCCACAGCAGCAGGCGAGCCCCTCTAAACCGTACCCTGCTCCAGGCAGGCATCATGTCTTCATCCACTCTGTGTCACCTTGCCCTTAGTGACTGTCAGCAAATTGTGTAGATGAAAGGGGGAGGCAAGGGGGGTGGGAGTGGAGTCAGCCCAAGGGAGGAGTATTGGTAGTTTCCAGCCTTCTGACCACACACTGTCAGCACCCTTCCCTTCCTAGAGCTTTTTACTCTGATCAAATGAAAAGCAGATTCCATTTATGGAAAAGATTGGCGAGCCCTCTCTTGTACTGATGGCTTATGTATATATAGTTATGTTCAATAATCAAATTATGCTATTATTAACCACTAATGGCTAAATAAGAGTCTCTCTCTAGGCCCTTTAAGAGAAACAGAATAGCTCTGGATAAAAGAGAAAAGTGAACATTCAAGTAGACATTAAGAGGAATTTGGGGCTAAAGGGAGGATAGCAAGAGACACAGGTGCCAAAGAAAGAGTGAGCAGGGAGCTGACCTTCTCAGAGTTCCCAGCACTGTGGAATCCAACAGACTCTCTATAATACTTTTCCAGAGAGATGCCTGCTCTAACCTCTCTCCCCTTTTCTGCCATGCATTTGGTATCCAAGTTACTGTGTTTAGGGTGGTTGGCTGGCAGCCATGGAGGACTGTCCCAGGAGGGTGAGGAGGGGGCACCAGGGCCACAGGGTCATCGATGCACCTCCCAAGCCTCTTCTCACCAGCAGAAAGAAAGCCAAAAGACAGAGCGATCTGAACTTGACTACTAGGTCCGATTTTTACAGTCTATTTTGGGTGCCCTACTGTGTTCACCATAAAGAAAGGTGAAAGGAACAGTGCCCTGAGTCAGAGATGCCTGTGTTGTGAAGTTCACCTCTTTACTCGTATTCTGTTACCCACCTGAAAATGAGAGGGCTCTTGAGAGGTGGTCTAGTTTCATCTACTACCTTCGGAAGATTAAAAGGCCCCAAGGGTGTCAGGGGAAAAAAAGCACATAGCTCAGGCTGTAAAAGAAAAGTAACTGAACCATGGACTCCTGTGAGGCTTGTAATCCTTGGAATTAAAGGATTACAAAATCCTGGGACTTCATTGAACTGAAAATAATCTGGTTCCTCAGTGATGTTAGACTGTTTCTAAATTCTTTGGCAACCAAGTAATTCTTGCCATTTGTAGTCATCTGGAGTTTCCCAATAGAATCTCACACTCTTTCTGCCACTGTAATGTTAAATATAAAATGAAACATAGAACCCCTTAGGAGGAATAATGTTCAGTAAGAGGTGTTAAAACCATACACAGGCATGAGAGTCTTGGCTTCCCAATACAGGCTGGCCACTCCATGTTTTTCTGTCCCCTCCCCAGGGCCTGGCCTGGTGCAGCGATTCCGGCCGGACTTCAAGCGCAAATTTGCAGATTTCTTTGAAGATGATACCATATCAGAGTATATCTACCACTGCAACGCGCAGAATCCCAGGTGAGGGCAGCTCCTGGGGAGTCAGCTCAAGATGGAGAGGTTCCAGCTGCCAGGAAGCTCAGAAACTGTCTCCGGATCACTCTGTCCTTTTTAAAAATATATATATATAACTATATTTATTTTGAATATTAAATAGTTTTTAAATTACAAGCAATTTATTGAATCACACTATGCATCAATATACAGTAAAAATCTTACAATTTTAAAATGTACACAATTGAAACTGAAAGTTCATTAACCGTGATATTGCTGTGAACCTCTCAAGACTGTATTAAACAGGTCTGTCCTTTATTTCTTATTTCACAAAGTCCTGACGCAGTTGGGGGAGCACAAAATTCCCCAGGGGTAAGCACAAAGGATATTGAAGGTAATAGATTAATTAAACCTGCTGCTGTCTCTAAAGGACGATCTTTACTCTTCCCTAGAGACAGGCAAGTGGCCTGATAAGCAAGAGTCTGGAAAATTAAAAAAGATCATTTTTTTTTAATTGAAAAAGTAATGTGAACATGGTATTTTTAAATGGCAAAAAAAGAAAAGGAAAGAAAGAAAGAAAGGAAAGTGGGAAGGGGAGGGGAGGGGAGGGGGCGGAGGAAATTAAACTGCATAAAAGATTCTCCTGCCCCAGGCCTACAGTTCCCCAAATTTCCTTGTTATTTCCTGTCTAAACTATCTCATAACATTCCTTCAAAGAACATCCTTGCATACATGCCATTGCACATATCTGTAATTATACCTACAGAATACCCTCCTACAAACAGAATTGCTGAGTGAAAGAGTAAGCATTTTTAAATTTAATTATGGGTACTCTAAAAATAACATTATTGAGACAGGAATTCCTTCCATATATTTTGGAGATTTTGGGGTGTCCCCAGAATCGTGAGACGTTGTTATCTATGACTACTCTGATCTGCAGTCATGGCAACTCTCACAGCCAGGGCAGGGTCAGAGAGGTAATCTTCCCCAATGACAGGGCCCTGTGAGTGGCAGATACCATGAGGTTGCATTGCTGGCACCACTCCTGGAGGCCCCACTCCAAGATACTGGGAGGCATCCCAGGAGAGCCAAGGTCACTGGCGGCAGCAGCCTTGACCTCATTCCAGGCTTGTCTGTGTCTTCCATTGTGAACCCCAAACTGAGAAGAAGGTGGGGATTAGCGTTCCGGCAGTACTGTCTGAGCATTAGCCTCAAACCCAGACAGCTTTTTAAATGTCTATCCAACATTCCACATGAGCTTAGCCAATTAGAGGGCCCTGGTTTAGCTGCAGAATAGAGACCCTCAACTCAACAGTGCATTCAGGCAGCCCCCTTGCATCCCACTTTCAGCTCCTTTCGCAGCCCTCGCTGAGCTCAATATCACTCAAAGCCCCACAGGCCCAAACCTAGTCCTTTCCTCAGACCTTTCCCCAGACCCCAGCCTTAGTTCTGTCCAGATGGCCTTGCAGTCTAAGCCACAGTATATATAATCTTGCAACTCATCCCTGTCCTGGAGGAAGCAAAGATGACGTTAGTGATACCAGCTCCCTCTCTCCCAAACACTATCACACGATTTTACAACCTCCTGAGTTTTTATGAGTTGTAACCCTGGCAAGCTCACAGGCACTCAGCATTCCCTTGGAAAACATGAAATTTGGCCATGGGAAAAATATTTAGGGGTACCTACCAGTTCTGCCTAAACTTAGGGGCTTTGTATATATTTTCATTTTCCTCACAATGATCTTATGGAGTGGGGTAGTTATCTCCAATTTGTAGATGAGAGAATTAAGGTATATTCTGGTCACATGACTTGCTAAGAAAACATAGCCAGGATTTGAATTCATATCAGTCTGACTCCAAAGTCCATGATTTTTCCGCTATGCTGCTGTGTCTTCGGGAAAAACAGTTTCTGGTAGCCTGGGCAGAACTCAGGCACCCCCTCACCCCAGGGCTGTGAAGGAGACCAGGGGTAGAACTACACCAAAGAGGCTGAGCCTGGGAAGCAGCAGTCTCCTAAACCTCCCCTGCCTCCTGCAAAAGCTACAGACTAGCCCAGAAAGCTGGCTTCTGTCAGACACCACATGATATGGTCTCAATTGATTCGACCTGAAGAAATGCACAGGGAATAAAGTAGATTAAATTGGCATGGGTTGCTTCTCACTTAGCACAAAGTACTACCTGCTGCCCCTTGCACTCCCAGGGTCCTCATAAGACTGCTTTTTAATTCCAGAGTAGCCTCAGGAAGCCCTTTTTACTTAGTTCTCTAGTACTCACTCTTCAGAGTTCATCTCAAATGGTTTTCTCAAAGAAGCCTTCCTTGACCCTCTCCCTCCACCCTCCAGCCAGGTTCCCTGGTTTGTGTTCTCATATCATTCTACTGCTTTTTCATAATTCTTGGGTGTTTTTAAGTTAAATAATCTTATAGTTATTTAATGCCTACCTCCCTAAAATACGAGCTGAAATGTGAGTTCCAGGAGGGCAAGCACTGCATCTGTCCTGTGCAAATGTCCTGAGCACCCTGCCCAAGGCATGACACAAATATTTGTGAAATAAATGACCCATTCCATTATTGGACAATTCTAACTGCCATGGGGTTTGTTGTTTGTTTTGTTTTGTTTTTGAGGTACCAGGGGCCAGGGATTGAACCTGGGACCTCGTATGTGGGAAGCCGGCACTCAACCACTGAGCTACATTGGCTCCACTGCCATGGGGTTTTTCATGAGCATGTCCCTGCTAACTCTTCTGTGATATGAGAACTCTAGAGATGAAGTCATTCATCAACTAATCTGATTTCAATTGAGTCCAATGCTGGACTTTGAGAGGAATTCAAAGATAACGATTATACTACCCCAGCCTCTGAAGAGACTGGTGAGTTGACATTTCACGCTGTGGAGTTTAGTCTGTTAATTGCCTCAGCCCTGTTTTTCTGCTTTCAGTGGTGAGACGGCATTCAAAGCCATGATGGAGTCCTTCGGCTGGGCCCGGCGCCCCATGTTGGAGCGAATTCACTTGATTCGAAAAGATGTGCCCATCACCATGATCTATGGGGCCAACACCTGGATAGATACCAGTACAGGAAAAAAGGTGAAGATGCAGCGGCCGGATTCCTATGTCCGGGACTTGGTACGTTGGACCACCCAAGGAGTGGGAGTTGAGGTGAAAATGCTGTGAATTGAATGCCAGCGCATTTTGATTGACTGTCAGTATGGATGACTAGAGAGGAGAAAGGGTGATCAAAGACTCAGGGAAAAGAGGAATGGACAGATTGAGATAGGGCAGTTGGTTTGAAAGAGTTGGTTCTCTGTAATATCAGAATCTTGGGCTTCCCAGTTCACTAAAAGGCAGGTTCTTGTCCACAAGCCAGGCACAAACATCATGCTGCCTCACCAGGCCATGTAATTCCCCCCAAAACCAGAGCTATGAACACTAGAGTGAAGAGCCCCAAAGCATTCCCAGCGTAATTCTGCCTATCCGTTTTTCTTACCCATCTCCACCCTCATTTGCCAATGAGTGCGCTTAATTGGGCTGGATGCTGTCATGGTCCCTGGCTTACCAGACCTTTTGATGAGATAAGTAGATCAGTGGTGGGGCTAACAGGGAAGGAAAGATAGAGTGAATGGCCATAGAAGTAGAATGGGATTTTGGGATTCATTGGCTCCCACAGGGAAGTGCCAAGTTCTGGGAGAAAGGTAGACCATTGTTTCTGGCAAGTGCTGATGGGTAGCAGGTAAGTGCAAGGGGTTTAAGGAAAAAAGAACTGGTTTGACAGCTTTTTGTCCCCTGAATAAAGAGCCATCCCACCCCGGTGGATTCCTTTCTCCACAGGAGATTGAGGGTGCCTCACACCATGTCTATGCCGACCAGCCACATATCTTCAATGCTGTGGTGGAAGAGATCTGTGATTCAGTTGACTGAGCTGCTCTCCCTAGAGGAAGAGGAGAAAGCCAGAGAGTAGCACTTGCCTCCCTGTCTGCTTTACTCACCCCCTCTATCCTTTCCTCACAAACTAACATGTGCCAGCCAGGCAGAGTCTTGGGCAGTCCCCAGGGCAGGACCACAGTGAAAAAGAACACTCCTGAGCCCATGCTGAAGACTGGAGACAGAAGCCACAGCGGCCTTGCACTCCCCACCCTAGGAAAGAGCATCAAGAACATAAAGGGTTGCCCAGTGCTACCCATTCTCTCCATGCCAAGTGTTCCCAGATGATGGTTGTAAAGGAATCGCATCGAGCCATGTTCCCTCCCTGTGCCAAAGGGAGGGCAGCCTTTATTCCCCTGGGCAAATGAGATGCTCCTGGCAGCCTTTCCCAGTTCTGGAGTGTTTGTGGGGGTAGGTTCCATGCAAGAACATGTTCTTCCTATATCATTCCCCTCCCCACCCCCTGGCCCATCCCATGCCAGTTCCATCCAGGGTCTGGCTGGGATCAGTTCCCATCTAACTGCCAAGAGCAGGTCCTGGAGCTCCCTTGACCTACAGAGTCTCCTTCATGACCTGAATAGCCCTCATTGACAGATGAGGAAATAGACCAGGGTCAGGACATGGCTGGCCCATGGGCACACAGCTCTGTGTAATCTGGCAGAGTTAAGGCCAGAACCAGGCCTGCTAATGATCAGTGTTCATTGCAGACTCCATTTGCTAAGGTTCGAGGCAGGCACCATTGCCATGTGGCTGGTCCTGGTCACTGGCCAAGGATAAGTCCAGCCCCAGCCCCACTGTGCAGGGCTGCTGTTGTCCTGCCCTGTGTCTCAGCTCCAGCTGCCTAAGCTGGGGACACCAAAGTGCTTCTTTCCTTGACCTATCTCCCTCCCATCTGGGAGGCCTCTGGGTCTCCCTCTGTGCCTTGGGCCCTGAAGCCCCACATGTAGTAAAAAGTAAGGGTGGCCCCTGGTGGCGAGGGGGTGGGAAAGGCCCTTTAGCCCAAGACCATGTCTGGATGCCTCCTCCCCACTAGTATCCACAGGGTGTTTCTACTTTGTGGTAGAGCTGAGGCCCATCTTGAGCCCCTGCCCACAGTCCAGCAGTTCCCTGTCCTCACGAGCCACGGGATAGTTCTCACTGCCTGACCTTCCATCTCTGCCATCTGTCCCCGTGGTCTCCAGCTCATCCCTTCCTCCAACCTACCCATCTGGGCCTAGTTGCAGGTGCCGCTCTGAGGTTCTGGGAAGTTGGCTGGGCCAGGCCCCTAGAATCAGGGCAGCTCCTGCCTGCTCCTTCACTTTGTAAAGCCAACCCTTTCACCAGTCTAGTATTAACTCCTGGTGCTTTGTACTACTGGTCCAGCTACCTTGGGCTCCTTTTCTATATTAATAAAGAAATGAGTGAAAACTGCTGGCAATGATATTTAATATTGCTCTGACAAGAGTGCTAAGGGTGGTACTGAATTCATAACAGCCTATATGATGCCTGATTCAGAGAAGGGAGTCCTGAGAGGTATCTGCCTATATCCCACTGCCTTTCCCATTTGTGCAGTTCTTGCCCTCTAGACCCAGCCCAGACTCCAGGTCGACACAGGCAGGGCCTTCATGCACCATCTCAGCCAAGCCCCTCAAATGATGAATGAGGAACCAAGGTCCTCTGTGGATGAGCCAAGCCTGAATTCATAGGAGGAGAATTAGGCAGAGTGGGGTGCTCCCCATTACCCATCTAATAGTTCTATCTTCCCAGGTTTACTCCAAGTGAACCTTCACATGTCACTCCCTACAGCCAGTTCTCTAGATCTCAGCTCAGATATTCTTTATTCAGGGAAGCCTTCCCTTGAGCCCTCAGAATAGACCTGGACCCCCTGTTCTATGTTGCCGTGGTATACTGTGCTGCCCCTTTTTAAAACTTATAAGCGTATAGTTACTTGTTTAATGTCTATCTTTCCTCCCCAGACCATAAGCTATTGCAGTGGTCCAGGTGAGAGATGCTGGTCACTTGAACTCAGGTAGTGGAGACAGAGGAGAAAGATTCAAGAGATGCTTAGGAGGTAAAATCAAAAAGACTTGATTTTGACACTGATTGATGCTACTACCCTCTTGGAGAATGCGCAGAGTAAGGCAGTAATTAACCAAATCTCCTTGCATAACAAAACAACCTGGGGGTATTTGTTAAAATACAGATTCTCAGGCTGTATTCCTAGGGGTTTGATTCAATAGATTTGGATGGAATCTGACCATGAACTCTGCATTTTAAACACATTCTGACGTACCTGCTGCAGGCACTGATCTAAGGGACCACAGATCTCTGACACTTGACAGGTGGAGAACTGTGTCCTTGAAAGTTTATCCTTCTTGCACCACAGTCACTTCCTTTTAGGAGGCTGTACGACATACTGGTCTGGTTTTTCCAAACCAAACCCAACACAAACACATTCCTTGGGAGCAGCTGCACGAACAGTCTGAGGAAGGTCACCCAGAGTGCCCTGTTTACACTATCAGGCCCACATGCATGCATGTATGCGTGTCAACACACCCACACCCACACAACACTCCATCTGACATGGGCATTCCTAACATTCTCAGGGCTGGGGCTAATCAGTGAACATAGCACCCAATTGACACCATTCCTGGGAGATTCTAAGGACTTATTGTGACAGTTCAAGCCATAAACTCAGGCCCCTCAGAGGCCTAGTAATTTACTAGGATAGACTATGTCTATCCTCAGATAGACATAAAGGACTGTGGCTCAACTTCAGATTTGGGAGGTGCTAAACAGATCAGTGACTACCAGGAAATGTCCTAAGTTTAACTTCCTTCCTGGGATAGACACCAAAACCTGTGTGCTAAAAATACTGTCTAGTTTCATCGCCATGGGGTGGTGACATCTTGATGATATGTCTCCACTCTGACATACCACTCTGTAAGCCCGCAACTACAGTTCATAACCAGATAAAAAATAATCCTGCTATTAGCTCATAACAAACACAATGTCCAAAGAATGGTGCAAAACATTGTTTTTCCCATCATGTGACCTTTCAGTCTATACAGAGTCCTCCTTGGATAAGGGTCTGGAGGGTCCCTTCACTCTAGTCTCCCCCCATATTCTCTCCTACTCCAGAGTCCTGGTCCATCTTGCAGAAGCAAAGTATGACACTTGAGGTTTTGAGGGTCAGTCCCAGCCCCATCTTGGTGAAACATCTCAAGACAAACTATCTCTTTTAATCTCTTGGTAATGTTGATTGTTTCTGATATCATAAGTTCAGCATTATCATTCTAAAAAAGTCCTTATCTCCATCTTACCAAATATCATTCTTCAGTAGGGTTAAGGAGGAAAGACAATCCCAACCTAACACATTTGCGAGGACAATGTGTTCTAGACAGAACATTAAGAAGGATTCATTGATGCCAGCACGTGCATAGAATCTGTTTTAGTTTGCCAAAGGTTGCCAATGAAAACATACAAGAAATGTGTTGACTTTTATAATGAGGATTTATTAGGGTAAAATCTTACTGTTCTGAGGCTGTGAAAATGTTCAAATCAAGATATCATCAGAGACACTTTCTCACCAAAGGTCAGCCATTGGTTGGATTCTGGACTCCTGCCAAGTGGCAAGGCAAAAATGGTGGCTTCTCGCGTTGGGCCCACTATGCTGATTCTAGCCTCTGGCCTTTCTCTCAGCCTCTCGGGGCTTCTCGGTCTTCCTGCAGCCCTCTCTCTCTCACATGGCAGGGTCAAAATAGTGGCTATCTTTCTCTGTGTGTTTCTGCTTCCAGTTCTCAGTTTATATAAGACCCCACCAAGAGGGCAGAGACCTAGCCTGAGTCACGCCTCACTGATGTAGTCCAATCAAAAGCCCTAAAGCTATCTAATCAAGTGATCTAATCAAAAGATCCCTTACCTGAATCTAATGCAATCAAAAGGCCCCACACCTACAGCAATGGATTAGTTCCAAGAACATGATTTTCTAGGATTCATAAAAGTACTTCAAACTGTCACAGAATTTTTCTCCCAACCCAAGAGGATTAGACCCTATTTTATTGGTTGGTAACTTCTGCTAAATGGTTAGGAGGAGCCTTCTTTACCCTGGCCTTGCTAGGGTAGGTTAGGTGCTCCTTCCTGGGGTATGTTCTGAGGCCTAATATATAGTCTGATAAAATTCAGCAGCCCATATTTTAGCTGATGCATATAAGAACAAATTACACAACCTTGGAAATACTAGTGACTGAAGAGGAATTGAAGGGCATAGGGTCACCAGTGTTATTTTCATCTCCTCAGTTTGAAGAATCTGACTTTGGAAAAGAAACTAGAATGAGGCTGAGGTAAAGACTCTACAAGAAAAGAAAATTACAGACCAATCTCTCTAGTGAACATAGATGCAAAAATTCGGAACGAAATACTTGCAACTAGAATCCAACAGCATATGAAAAGACTTATACATCATGACCAAATGGGGTTTATTCCTGGTATGCAAAGCTGGTTCGACATAAGAAAATCAATCAATGTAATACACCACATTAATAAATTGAAGAAAAAAAAAACTAATGATCATCTCAATCAACACAGAAAAGGCATTTGACAAAATCCAGCATCCTTTCCTAATAAAAACACTTCAAAAGATAGGAATAGAAGGAAAATTCCTCAATATGATAAAATACATATATGAAAAACCCACAGCCAACATCCTACTCAATGAGGAAAGGTTGAAAACTTTCCCTCTAAGATCGGGAACAAGACAAGGATACTCACTGTCACCATTGTTACTCAACATTGTACTAGAAGTTCTAGCTAGAGCAAGTAGACAAGAAAAGAAAAATAAAAGACATCCAAATAGGAAAAGAGGAAGTAAAACTCTCACTATTTGTGGATGACATGATCCTATATTTAGAAAATTCTGAAATGTCTACAACAAACCTACTTGAGCTAAAAAATGAGTTCAGCAAAGTGGCAGGATACAAGATCAACATGGAAAAATCAGAAATGTTTTTGTTCAGTGGTATTGAACAATCTGAGGAGGCAATCAGGGAAAAAATTCCATTTACAATAGCAGCAAATAGACTCAAATACCTAGGAGTCAATTTAACCAAAGAAGTACAGGACCTATATGCAGAAAACTAAAAAACAATGCTAAAAGAAATCAAAGAAGACCTAAACAAATGGAAAGACATTCCATGTTCATGGATTGGAAGACTAAATATCGTGAAGCTGTCAATCCTATCCAAACTGATTTATAGATTCAATGCAATACCAATCAAAATTCCAACAGCCTACTTTGCAGAAATAGAAAAAGCAATTACCATATTCATTTGGAAGGGAAAGTGTACCTGAATAGCCAAAAGCATTCTAAAAAAGAAGAGCAATTTGGGAAGAATTTTACTGCCTGACCTTGAAACATATTACAAAGCTACAGTGGTCAAACAGCATGGTATTGGCATAAATATAGACACATTGATCAGTGGAATAGAATTGAGAATCCAGAAATAAACCCTTACCTCTACACCCAACTGGTTTTCAACAAACTTACCAAAGCCACGTTAATGGGACAAAACAGTCTCTTCAACAAATGGTTTGGGGAGAACTAGTATCCATAATCAAAAGAATGAAAGAGGACCCCTATCTCACTCCCTATACAAGAATCAACTCAAAATGGATCAAAGACCTAAATGTAAAAACCAGGACCACAGAACTACTAGAATAAAACATAGGGAAATATCTTAAGGATCTTTTGGTAGGTGGTGGTTTCTTGGACCTTACACCCAAAGCATGAGCAACAAAAGGAAAAATAGATAAATGGGACCTCCTCAAAATTAAACACTTTTGCACCTAAAAGGATTTTTTCAAAAGGGTGCAAAGGCAGCCTTTTGGGAGAAAATATTTGGAAAGCACATATCCAATAAGGGTTTAATATCCATGATATATAGGGAGATGCTACAACTCAACAATAAAAAGACAAATGACCAATCTAAAAATGGGCAAAAGTCTTGACTAGACATTAGTCCAAAGAAGGAATACAAATGGTGAAAAATCACATGAAAAATATTCAATGTCACTAGCGATTAAGGAAATGCAAATCAAAACTACAATGAGATATCATTTCACAGCTATTAGAATGCCCATCATTAAAAAGACAGAGAATTACAAGTGCTGGAGAGGATGTGGAGAGATAGAACACTTATTCACTGTTGGTGGGAATGTAGAATGGTACAGCCACTGTGGAGGACTGCTTGGCAGTTCCTAACGAAGTTGTATGTAGTCTTGCCATGTGACCTGGCAATGCCACTACTAGTTACATACCCAGAAGAACTGAGAGCAGTGACACGAACAGACATCTGCACACCGATGTTCAAAGTAGCATTATTCACAATTGCCAAAAGTTGTAAATAACCCAGGTGTCCTTCAACCAATGAATGGATAAACAAATTGTGGTATATACACGTGATAGAATATTATGTAGTTATAAGAAGAAATGAAGTTGTAAAGCATAGGACAACATAGATGAACCTGGAGGACTTTATGTTGAGTAAAGCAAGCCAGACACAAAAGAAGAAATATTGTATGATGTGCTATGAACTAAATATATTGTTTAATCTCATGGAGTTAGTAACTTGAAAATGGGTCACTGGAAAATAGAATGAAGTTAGAGAATTGAAAGCTGAGGGTTAACTTGTCCAGAATTGGTAAAAAGGATGTGTGTTAATCTATGGAAATGAATAGAAAAGATGAAAGACCAACATAATGTCTGTAACTAGCAGTATTATTATGTGGATATGAAAGGGGTTTAAAGGGAAAGTCTAAGGTCATGTATATTACTAAAAAGAATGATAAAAAATGTAATCTGGAACTGTATAGCATAGTAAAACTACATGTGAAATATGAATACAGGTAAAATTGCATATATAAGACTGTTTTTCTTTGAAGTTGAACAAATGTATGTAACACTACAAGATGTTACTATCAGACAAAAAACACGTTATGCTAAGTGAAAGAAATCAGACACAAAGTATTACATATGTATGATTCCATTTATACAAAATGTAAATATAAATCAATATATAAAGATGAAGTTAGATTAGTAGTTATGTAGGGCTGGAGAAGGACTGCTAAGGGGTGTGGAGTTTTTCTTTTTGGAGTAATGAAATTGTTCTAAAATTTTCTGTGGTGATAAATGTACAACATTGTGATTATACTAAAAGCCATCGATTATACACTTTGGTAGATCTTATGGGATATGAATATATCTCAATAAAACTGCTTAATAAATAAATAATTGTGCAAGAACAGCCAGAAATAGCAGCTATGTACAGCAGGGGAAGCATAGAGAGATCAAGGGGTGATGAATTTTATTGTTAGCTTGTTTTTTGTTTATTATTATTATTGAAATAATAAAAATACTTTAATGATGATTGAGGTGATGAATGCACAACTATGTGATTATACCAGATACCATTGATTGTACACT
>JAQZBX010050712.1:0-19581 GCA_029593785.1 Cabassous unicinctus | reverse complement strand
TTGCCAGTTGGCACTTGGTTTTAATCCCTCGTTGCCAGGGAGGCTCATCCCCGGGAGTCATGTCCCACGTTGGGGGGAAGGTAATGCATTCAAATGCTGAGTTTGGCTTAGAGAGAGGCCACATTTGAGCAACAAGGAGGCTCTCAGGTGGTAACCCTTAGGCACCCCATAACAGTAGGCTACATTTCAATTGGAAGAGTAAAAAACTCATAAGGCTAGTCCTCAATAACAAGAACCAATCAGTGGGCCATCCTCTTTTGCCAGACACTGCCTCTGCACTCTGGGGACGGTTGCTGCTCCCTTGGGGAATGTAGCAGAGCTCTCCAGGGTGGGAATTCAGATTTCCTCATTGAGTAATTGTCTACCCGCTGTGACCATGCCCCATCCCTTGATCATTTGAACAATTTTATATATCTTTCATGTATATTCAGATGGACTTGCTCCCATGAACTGGATTTATCATATAAGGCCCATGTAAGCTGTGACCCCTCACACACATCCAGGAATGTCCAGAGGGCACACCTTTCTCCATGACTGTGAGGAATAAATTTAAGTAGTTTCCAACCTGAAGATTTCTGTGGCGGTTTTCCTTTGTAGAACAGATATTCCTGTGGAAAATGTTGAGACAGAACTTGTATCATTAAAGACAAAGGGTATGTTTGGATCCCATTTTTGCAGGATCCAAGAAGTGGCAATTAATTGTCAAAGACAAGTTGGGTAGGGCTGCCATAATGGAGAATAGAGTGAAAACACAAATCAGAATAGTCTGACTCTCAGAGACCTTTGGCAGTGGCTAGCTGCTCATCAGGTATCTAGAACTGAAATTGATGGGCAGTCTAGTATTTTCTTATTTGATCTGTATAAAAGATTTCTAGCTTATCTGAAAAAAACCTGGCTTGAATCCAAAAAAAGTCAGAGTCACAACACCTGAAACAATTTCCAGACTTGAGATAGTTTAGAGAAATAGACCCCTTGAATGAAAGGAAAGACATATCTCCATAGGGAAGTATTCTGTTATACTGTATAAAATGTTATACTGATTATTTTCCTGTTGGCCTTCACCAAAGGGTCATATGGCCTTTTATCAAGGTGTCTGTGCATTGCACAAAGGGAAATATTCAGATATTTTAGAGCTTACTAGACACTGGCTCAGAAGTGACTTTAATTCCAGGAGACACAAAATTTCATTGTGATCCACCAGAGTAGTGTCTTATGCAGGCAAGGTGATAGATGGAGTTTTAGCACAGTTCTATCTCACAATGTATCAGTGGGTCCCTGAACTCATTTTGAGATTATTTCCAGATCAGAATGCATAATTGGAATACGTATTCTCAGATCCCCATATCTGTTCCCCCATTTGTGGAATGAAGGCTTTTATGGTAAGAAAGGAAGAGGTGGGTGTCACTATCAAGGATGTGAAGGATGTAGAGTGGTGATTCTCAAAACATCTTCATTCAACTCTCGTTTGGCCTTCACAGACCAAATAAATACAATGTGAGTGATTGTGTTCCTTGACAGCGGATTATAGTAAACACAACCAAGTTGTGACTCCTATCACAGTTGTTCCAGATGTGATGTCATTGCTTGAGAAAATCAAGATATTCTCAGGCACCTGGTGTGAAGCTACTAATCTGATTTTTTTCTCAATACCTATTAATAAAGACAATTAGTGTGGGAACACGTTGGTTAATATATCTTTGAAACAGTTTAGGGCCTGCTTTACTGCATAAGCAGAAAACTGCTGCATGGGCAGAAAACCTCTGCTATCAGTTCCTGCTCAAAATAGTAAGAACATTCTTGCTTTGCACTGTTACTTAGTTAGGGCTTTCTTCATCTCCTTTATCTCCTATGCAGCCCAGAACTTTCTGAGCTCCTGCACATACACACTGACCTTGTGCTTTATAAAAAGAGAATAAAAACCGTGATGGGAGTCAGCAAAGGAGAATGGTTCCTTTAGCTGCTCTCCCCCTCACCTCTCTCAACCTCAGTATTCAGAATGATTATTTGCACTGTCATGCTGCAAATGTCATGCTGCTGGACAGATCCCCACAAAACTCTAGAGGACAGATTCCTGAAAATTATAATTTTTTTTTCAGCTGTTAAGGCCAGCAATGCAATTTCATTGTCTTGCCTCAGGGGTATAACAACTGTCCAACCCCATATTATAATCTAGTTTCTAAGGGGCTTGATCACATTTCCCTTCCAAAAGGCATTACATTGATCCATTATATTGATGTCATTGTGCTCATTGAACCTAGTGAGCAAGAAGTAGCAAGTTCTCAAGAATTATTGGTAAGGCATTTTGTGTCAGAATATGGAAGATAAATACAACAAAGTATAAGGGGCCCTACACCTTAGTGAAAGTTCCAGACATCCAGTAATGCTGGGTATGTGAAGATATCCCTTCTAAGGTGAAGATGCAGTGACCCCTACTACAACCAAAAAGAGGTGCAATGTCTAGTTGGCCTCCTTGGATTTAGGAGGCAAAATGTTTCTCATTTGTGTGAGTTACTCAGGCCCCATATCTAAGTGACCAAAAAAAGTGCCTCCTTTGATTGGGGTCAGGGATAACAGTAAGCTCTGCAACAGGTCTAGGCTTCCATGCATGCTGCTGTAACAATTAGCCCTATGATGCAGCTGATCCAATGGTTATTGAAGTGTCAGTATCAAATAAGATTTTCAGAACCTTGGGCAGGCTTCTGTTAATATATGATAATAGCAGTTTAGACCCTTAAGATTTTGCATCAGAGTCCTTTCATCATCTGCAGATGAATACTCTCATTTTAAGAAACAGATTTTAACCTGCTACTGGCCTTAGCAAGGATTGAGCACTTAATCACAGGTCACAAAGTTAGAGGGAACCTGAGTTGCCCTTTGTGAACTGGGTGTTTTCTTACCCACCATCCATAAAGATGAATGTGCACAATTACCTTCCATCATCAAATGGAAGTTATATATGCATGATTGGCTCACAAGGCCCTGAAGGAAGGTACAAATAAGTTACAGGAAGAAGTGGCCCAAATGCCCATGTGCCCTAATCATAGCATATTGACTTCTTTCCCCTCATGTAGCTATTGACTCTTGAGTAATCTTATGACCAATTGATGAATAAAAAAACTTGAGCCACAAGCAGGTACTACAACATGTGAACAGCCGGAGCATTATAACAACTTTCTGGGATGTCCATGAGGGACAAAGGTGAAAATTAACCCTCCCAGTCTGCAGAACATTAAGTCATTCCTACATGTTCATTTTACATGGAAGGAGAAATTCCTGGAAGTATCTATCTATCAATTCGTTGGTCATGGCCAATTGGTTGTATGGTCTGTCACCTATAAGGATATGATTGAGAAATTGAGGACAAAAAGGTCTGGAGAAGAGGTATGTGGATAAATTTTTCTGAATGGACAGTTAACATTAATATACTTGTGTCCCATGTGAGCACTCATCAGAGGGTGATTTCAACAGAAGAAGATTTTTAAAAAGAATTTGAACCAGATTCCTTGTTCTGTGGAAACCAGTTGGCCTTTTCTGCAGTCTCTCCTGTCATTGCAAGTTGGGTTCAGGAACAAAGTGGCCATGATGGCAAGAATGGAGGATATACATGGACTCAGAAATATGGACTTCCACTCTCCAAGACTGACTTATCTATAGCCATGGTTGTGCACCCATCAGCAAGCAACAGAAATCAACACTCATTTCCCAATATGGCAACATTTCCCAATATGATGTGGCTGCTTCCTATAGGAAGTTTATTTACATAGGAACACTTTCATCATGAAAGGGATAGAATTTTGTTTTAATGTAATAGGCACATATTCTGTATACAGATTTGTCTTCACTGCTTGCAATGTTTCTGACAATACTACCATCTACAGACATCCAGATAGCTACCCATTGTCTGGGTATTCTACACAGCATTGCTTCTCATACAGGAACCCATTTCACAGCAAATGAAGTTTGGAAATTGGCACATATTCATGGAATTCACTGATCTTAACATGTTCTCCATCATCCTGAGACATCTGAATTTATATACTGATGGAATTGCCTTTTGAAGAAATCAAAGACATTGTGATTTCATGGCACTACCTTGCAGGGTGGGAAAATTTGCTCCAGGAGAGTATTTATGCTCTAAATCAACACCCAATCTTCAGGATTCATGTTTCAAGAATTAAAGGTGGGAATAATAGGAATATTGCTCATGATTTTCCCTACTAGCCTACTAGAAAACAATTGCTCCCATTCTTGTTATATTATGCTTACGCTGTTTTAAAAGCAAATACATTTTATTGATACATATTAATAAAGCATAAATCCATCCAAAGTGTACAATCAATGGTATTCAGTGTAATCAAATAGTTATGCATTCATCATATCAATCATTTTTAGAGCACTTTCATTATTCCAATAATAATAATATTAATAAAGAAAAAACAAACTAAAAAAACCATGTCAACTTTCAATCTCTATTCTTCCCTTGCCATACATAGTTAACTGTTTTTTTTCCTTCTCTCTAGTATATTTATATTCATATTTTGTAAAATAAATAAAAACAGTCATATATGCAAGTCACCCATATTCATGTTTTCATGAGGTTTTATTATCTTTTACAGGCCCTTGTTACAGATTTTAGCTTTCCTTCTAGTAATATAAATGTCCTTAGGATTTCTTTCCAACCACTTTCATAACTCTGTAATAGATCTGCTAGTTACAAACACTATGATTTGTTTTCACCATTTCTATCCATTTCCAAAAAATATTTTTACCATTTCTGCACAGACTATCCCTCAGTTTTCCATTCTCTACCATCATTCTAATTTTTGGTAAGCAATATTCTGATTATTAACTCCATGAATTTAAATAATATATTTAGTTCATAATAGTGCAATCACACAATATTTGTCCTTTTGTGTCTGGCTTGCTTCACTCAACATAATGTACTATAGGTTCATTCATATTGTCACATGCTTCATTACTCCATTTCTTCTTATTGCTGCATAATATTCCATAATGTGTATACACCACAATTTGTTTATCCATTCATCAGTTGATGGACACCTGGGTTGTTTCCAAATTTGGCTATCATGAATAGTGCCACTATGATCATCGGTTTGCAGATGTCTGTTAGTGTGACTGCTCTCAGTTCTTCTGGGTATATCTGTCTGTCTTTATGCCATTACCATGTTGTTTTCTACCACTGTACCTAAATAATTTGCTTTAAAGTTGGAAAGTGAGTGTCCTCCAACTTCGTTCTTCTATTTGAAGACAATTTTGGCTATATCTGGCCCCTTAATTTTCCAATTAAATTTGATATTTGGTTTTTCCTGTTCTGCAAAACAAGTTGAGATTTTCATTGGATTGCATTGAATCTGTAAATCAGTTTGGATAGAATTGACATCTTAATGATATTTAGTCTTCTAAGTCCATGAAAAAGGAAGGTCCTTCTATTTATTTGTCTTCTTCAGTTTCTTTTAGCAATGTTTTGAGTTTTCTGAATACAGGTCCTGTTTGTCCTTGGATGAGTTTATTCTCAAATATTTGATTCTTTTAGTCATTATTACAAGTGGATTTTTTTTTCTGATTTCCTCTTCAGATTATACATCAGTAGTGTATTGAATCGCTATTGACTTTTGCATGTTAATCTTGATTCCTGTCACTTTGCTGAATTTATCTATTAGTTCTAGTAGATTTGTTGTAGATTTTTTCAAGATTTTCTAGAAGTAGGATCATATGATCAGTGAATAGTGAAATTTTACTTCTTCCTTTCCTATTTGGGTGCCTTGTATTTCTTTATTTAGCCTAATTGTTCTAGCTAGAATTTCTAGCATGATATTGAATAACAGCAGTGACATTGGGCATCCTTGTCTTGGTCCTGATCTCATTAGGAAATCTTTCAGTCGTTCAGCATAGAATACAATACTAGTTGCAGGTTGTTAATATATACACTTTACCACATTGAGAAAGCATCCTCTTTTCCTAGCTTTTGAGTGCTACTACCAAGAAAGGGTGTTATAATTATCAAATGCATTTTTTCCATCAATCAAGAGAATCATGTGATTTTTCTTATTCAATTAATCAATGTGGTTTATTACACTAATTGATTTTCTTGTGTTGAACCACCCTTGCATACCTGGGATAAAACCCACTTGATTGTGGTGAACAATTCTTTTAATGTGCTTTTGGATTTGGTTTGCAAGTATTTTGCTGAGGATATTTACATCTTTATTCATTAGCGATATTGTTCTGTAATGTTCTTTTTTTAAGTATCTTTCTCTGGTTTTGGTATTAGGGTGATGCTGGCTCCATAGAATGAATTTGGTAGCATTCTTTCCTTTTCAATTATTTGGAAGAGCTTGATCAAGATTGGTATAAGATTGTCTTTGAATAATTAGAACAATTCACGTGTGAAGCCATCTGGTCCTGGGCTTTTTAACTTTGGGAAGTTTTTGATGACTGTTTCCATCTCATTACTTGTGATTTGTTTGTTGAGGTATTCTATTTATTCTAGAGTCAGTGTAGGTGGTTCATGTGTTTCTAGGAATTTGTACATCTCATCTAAATTTTCAACTTTTTGACATACAGTTGTTCATAGTACCCTTTTAGGCTCATTTTTATTTCTTTGGGTTCAGTGGTAATGTCATCCTCTTATTTCTTATTTCATTTATTTGAGTCTTCTCTCTCTTTTTCTTTGTCAGTCTAGCTAAGGGTTTCTCAATTTTGTTGATCTTCTCAAAGAACCAACTTTTCACATTGTTGATTCGCTGTATTGTTTTTATGTTCTCAATTTCATTTATTTCTGCACAATTTTTTACTATATTTTTCCTTTGTCTTGGTTTGGGACTGTTCTTTTTTGAGTTCCTCCAGGTGTGCAGTTTGTTCTTCAGTTTTAGCTCTATCTTCTTTTTAAGGATAAGCATTGAGGGCAATAAATTTCCCTGTCAGCACTGGCTTTTCAGTGTCCCATAGGTTTTGGTATGTTTTCATTTTCCTTCATCTCAAGATATTTGCTGAATAATCTTGTAATTTCTTTGACCCACTGATTATTAAAGCGTATGTTCTTTAATCTCCATATATTAATGAATTTTCCCTTTTTCAAATCATTATGGATTTCCAGCTTTAATCTGTTATCATAAAAGAAAATGTTTTGTATAATTTCAAACTTTTTAAAATTTTCTAAGTTTTGTCTTGTGGCTTACAATTTGGTTTATCCGGAGAAGAATCCATGAGGTCTTGAAAAGACTGGGTATCCTGCTGTTTTGGGGTGCAATGCTCTATAGATATCTGTTAAGTCTAATTCATTTATCATATTATTCAAGCTCTTTGTTCCTTTATTTTTCTTCTGTCCAGAAGTTCTACCCAATACTGAGAGTGGTGTTTTAAAGTTTCCAAATATTATTGTAGAGATATATAATTCTTCCTTACAATACATTCTGCCTCATGTATAGTAGGGCACTCATGTTAGGTATATAAGGATTTATTATAGTTATTTCTTCTTGGTGAATTGCCATTTTTATTAATATATAATGGCATTCTCCATCCCTTATAACACTGTTGTATTAAAAATCTATTTTTCCACTATTAATATTGTTACTCCAGATCTTTTTTTTATTATTATTTGCTTGGAATATCTTTTTCCAACCTTTCACCTTTAACCTGTTTGGGTCCTTACATCTGAGATTAGTCTTTTGCAGACAGCATATGAATGGCTCATTTTTTAAAATTCATTTACTTTACCATTCTTAACAATCTTCATTTCTACACTTTTTTCCAAGACTTTCTCTCTTGTTTTTTTATTTTTATTTATTTTTTTATTGTTATTCCCTTCCAGTATCTCTTGTAAGTCTATTCTTTTGGAACATACTCTTTCAGGTTTAGTTTCTGAGTGAAGACTTTGAACTCACCCTCATTTTTGAAGGCAGTTTTGCTAGATAAAGAATTCTTGGCTAGCACTTTTTCTCTTTCAATACTGTAAATACATCATACCAATTTTTTCTCACATCCATAGTTTCTGACGAGCGGTCAGCATTTAATCTTATTGAGGGTCTCTTTTGTCTGATATTTGCTTTTCTCTTGCTGCTTTCATAATCCTCTCTTTATCTCTGGTATTTGTCATTCTGAATTGTAGGTGTCTCGGGGTAGGTCTATTTGAATTTATTCTGTATGTGGCATGCTGTCCTTCCCTGATTCTCTCTTCAATTTTTTTTCCCATTCTCTTCTCATTCTGTTCTCCCTTCTTTTCCAGTTAGAGTTATCTGTCTTTGAAATCACTAATTCTGTATTTCAGCAATTCAAATCTGCTCTTATGTGCCTCTAGTGTTTTTTTTTTTTAAGTTTATTTATCTTTTTTATAATTTTTATTACTGTGCTCTTCCCCCTCAAGATTGCTCCCTTTTCTGGTCATTGTCTGCTCATTGTCTCTGCTTGCTGTGTCTGCTTGTTGTCTGCTTATTGTCTCTGCTCATTGTGTCAGCTCATTGCCTGCTCATTATCTGTTTGTCTTCTTTAGGAGGCCCTGGGAACTCCCGTGTGTGAGGCAGATGCCCCACCCCTTGAGCCATTTCTGCCCCCTGCTCTTTGTCTCTACTCATTGCAACTGCTCATTGTGTCAGCTCATTGCATCAACTTGTGTCAGCTCATTACATCTGCTTATCTTCTTTAGGAGTCACTGGGAACCAAACCCAGGACCTCCTAAGTGGGAAGTGAGCACCCAACTGCTTGATCCACATCTCTTCCCTCTAATCTATTTTTAATCTCATATATCTGTCTTTCATTCCTATAAACACTATACTTTCTTTGCAAGCTTTCAGATTGTTCTTTATGCTCACTCAGTGTGTTTTTAATGTCCTTTATCTCTTTAGTCATATTTTTCATCAATTATTTTAATTGATTAGGAGATTTGTGTGATTAGTTTTACTTAATTGTCTTAAATTCTGTATCTCTTCAGGATATTTGGTTTGTTCCTTTGGCTGGGCAATCTCTTCTTGTTCCCTAATAGGGCCTGTAATTTTTGCAGATATCAAGGCCTCTGAATATTTTGATGTATTTACTTAAGCAGTAAATGCCTCTGTGTTGTATATTATTTTTTTACACAGCTTTTCTTTGATATTTGTTCAAACCTGTTCTAAGTCTTTAAAATTGTCCAGCTTAAGTTATCAAAATCAATACAGGATATCACTAATGGAGCACAAATTTTCTTCAAGGAGTTTGAGTTAGGAGAGCCTGAAATGCAGTTTTTCTCCATGCAATTTTCAAACCAGCCAGCAGGTGGTGCTCATCGTTGCACCTTATCAAAGACGTGTTTCTTTCAGTCTCCACTGCCCTGTGTTTTGGTCTGGCCAGGGCTGAGATTCAAAGCAGGCTCTGCTGGCAGAATTCACAGAAAGGAAGTCTGCTGACTCCACCTTCCTTTTCCATTGTGACAGCTGACAGGGAGGAAGAGGTCTATTCCCTTCTCAGTTAGTTGCAGTGAGCCAGGGGTTTTATCTGAGCTTAATATCTTGGTGTGGGAGATGGGATCACTTCTTGGCCCCCATGGAGGTTTTATAACTCACATTTATGGTTTTGGTTTCTTCATCTCTCTGTCCCTCACCCTCCTGGGAGTTGTGTAGCACTGTCCTGGTCTGCTGACCCCCAAAGCAGGCCTCTCAGACAGCTTTTGGCCTTTTCTCCATTGTTTTTGTGAGACAGTTGATCCTGACTGCCTATTCTGATGCCACATTCCCAGAACTCCAGCTTGTTTTTTACTGTTTGCATGGAATATTGTTTTCCAAACTTTCCTTTATATTGCTGAATAATATTCCAATGTGTGGATATAGCATTTCGTTTATCCACTCATTAGTTGATGGGTATCTGGATTGTTAGCCATATTTTGTCTTTTATGAATAATATTGCTATGAAAATGTGTGTATAGTGTTTTGTGTTGACATATGTTATTAGTTTTCTCAGTTGGGAGTGGGATTCTTGGTTGATATAGTAATGATATGTTAAATGTTTTGTGGAAATACCCAACTGTTTTCCACAGTGGCTTCTCTATTTTATATTCCCACCAGGAATGTATGAAGGTTTCAATTACTCCAAATCTGTGTCAAAATTTTATGTATTTTATACTATGTAATGGTTAAATTCATGTGTCATTTTAGCCAGCTTATGTGTCCAGTTGTGTGGTCAAGGAAGTAATTACTTGATTGCTAATATGAAGATATTTCATGGACTTAAACCATCAGTAATTTGATTACATTATGACTGATTATATCTTCAAGTAAATCAGAGATTTTCCTTCAACTGTTAAAAAGTCTCATCCAATCACTTGAAGGTTTTTAAAAGGAGAAATTATTATTTCATCAGTAAGAAGAGAAAATTTCCATTTCTAATTCAGAGAGCCATATTTCCCTCTGGAATTCATCTAAAAGCACTCATGGGAATTCCTAGCTTGTGGCATGCTCTATGGAATTTTGAATTACCCATCTCCCAGTCATTTAGAACAATTCTTATAAAAATCTCATAATATTTAAAAATGTATCTCCTGTTGGTTCTCTTTCCCTAGAGAACCCTGATTAATTCAGCTTTGGTACACGGAGTAGTTCTTGAGAAACATAATCTTAAGAATGGGATTTCTGAATTGGTTCTGATGCTTTTGGAATTTGTTCTCTAATCTGATTAGATTCAAAGGCACTAAAGGCTTTTTCTAACAATTCAGATGACATTGATAGTCCATGGCATGAGTTAGCAATAGATAATATATCACCACTGGACACAAAGAATCAAATCATTATAAGAGGAAAGGCTCTAGGTGAGAGTTTTTTTTGACACCTTAATGTTTTTTTGGTATTAAAAGTTACATGGTGATGATTGATTGTACCTAAATATGGCACATATGGTTGTAAAAGAAAAGGATGTGTTGAATGCTTTACATTTTCAACTTATGCACCACATGAAGGATGTGGACATTTTTTTATGTGCCTTGACAGAAAATTTTATTTTATGTATCCACTGACTTGATTTCTGAAACCATACTCAGTTTTATTTTGTGAGTGGATTAATTACAATGTAAATGAAATTCCCAAACTTGCAGGGTTTTTGTTGTTAAACTGAGGGTATTGGTAGTAAAGGAAAAGCATCCTGAAAATTGTAATGGATACATATATGTTAATGATGATGGCAGTGGGTTCATTGAATTCCTAGATTCTGATTAGTTTTTGCCAGATAAATCTGTAAGTGTCTGCCCTGAAAACAAGGCACTCACCTCTGGTCATCTTCCTCAGAGATTTGCCCATGCTGTGCCTGACAAACCTGCAACCACTTCCCATAAGGAAAGAGACTTCACGTCTCAGTCTGAAGAGTTTAATCCTGTTTCACCAGATGAAACTTCAATGGAATGCCCAGAGCTAATTTGCTTGCAAGACACTTCTGATTATTCTCTTGGCCCACCCCAACACCCTACTTTAACCCCAACACTCTACTTTGTTTAGACTGATGTCTCAACAGACCCCAATATGTTAGATACAGTGTGACCTATGAGAAGGTATAGTAGTCTGTAAAAAGAATTGCATGATGTTTTCAATTTTTTATATCAATAAATCATTAGAATATGTGAGCAAAAATAGATACTAAGGGTGTGGGATGATGGTGAAAATAATATAAAATTGGATTAGGCTAAATTTATTGACACGGTTCCACTAAACAGAGATTCTGGATTTATTATTGTAGTACAAGGGGCTAAAAAGCGGTTCTAAAGTTTGTTTTGGTGATTGGCTAAAGTATGGAACAAAATGTACCCTACAATGCCTGAGGTTAAAATACCATAATTTTCCTATTATAATGTATATAAGGGGATCCAAAAGCTGAGAGACATTGTAATATTAGAGTGGATTTATCATCTAAGAACTGCTCACCCATCCCAGGAACGTCCAGAGGATACACCTTTCACCAGGATTGTGAGGAATAAATTTGTGAGACTAACTCCATCTTAACTGAAGAGCTCTGTGCTCTCTCTTCTTTGTTGATCAGATATTACTGTGAGAACTGCTATCACGGAATGTCGGTCCTTAAAGACAATGGGGTTAGTTGAATATTGGGTGGCAGAAGCCAATTGCTAGCAATTAGTCACCAAAGACAAGGTGAGCATGACTACTACAGTGAACAATGGATTCAAACCAGCAATCAAAATGATCTGATGCACAGAGGCTAAGGCGTTGGCTAGTAGATCTTGGAGTAAGTAGAAGTAAAATAGATGGACACTCTCCTAAATTGTTATTTAATCTGTATAAGCAGAAGTGTTCTAGGTCAAGTGAACAAAAATCCAACTTGACTGACAAAAACAGAGTCATGGTCCCTTAATCAATTCCCAGAATTAAGATACTTTACAGACCCAGAGACCCTTGAATGCCAAGAAGTCCAGGTAATTTTGGGGAAGGGCCCTATTACACCAACAAAAATTTTTACCATTAATCTTCCTCCCAGCATTCTGCAAAAACACCTACATCCTCTTACAAGGGTAACTGTGGATTGGGGAAAAGGAAATGGGGATTTTTAGACACTGTCTTAGAAGTGACATTAATTCCAGGAGACCCAAAACATCACTGTGATTCACCATTCAGAGTTCGGATTTATGAAGTTCAAGTGGTCATATTGGGGTTTTAGCTCAGGTCCATCTCACAGTGAGTCTAGTGTCTTCCTGGACCCAGTCTGAGGTTATTTCCATAACTTTGGGATGAATAATTGGAATAGACTTACTCAGCAACTGGCAGAATCCCCACAATGGTTCCATGACTTGTAGAATAAGGGATATTATCAGAGTAAAGACCAAATGGAAGAAAGGAGAATTGCCTCTACCTTGTAAAATAGTAAATCAAAAGCAATACCACATTCCTGGAGGTATTGCAAAGATTAGTGCCACCACCAATGACTTGAAGGATACAGAGGTGGTGATTCCCACCAAACCCCCATTCATCTCTCTTATTTGGTCTGTGCACAAAACAGATGGATCTTGGAGGGTTAGTGAATTTTCATAAACTTAATTAGGTGGGACTCCAATTGCTGCTGCTCTTCCAGATATGTTATGATTGTTGGAAGAAATCAACACATCCTTTGTTACCTGGTATGCAGCTATTAATCTGACAACTGTTTTTGTTTGTTTATTTAGTTTTTTCCTCAATTACTGTTAGTAAAATCCACCAGAAACAGGTTTTAATTCATCTGTGGTTTCAGCTTGCCACAGGTTTGCCAACGGAAATGATGAAAAATGGGTTGGCTTTTATAAGGGAAAATTTATTTGGGTAAAATCTCACAGTTCCAAGGCTGTGAAATGTCCAAATCAAGGCACCACCTGAGGTGCTTTCTCACCAAAGTCACTAACTGTTGATCCTGTTGTTCATCAACATGTTAAAGCAAGATGACAACTAATTTCTGCTGGGGTTTCTGCCTTCCCCTCCATAATCTACATTCTCCAAGAGCTCAGCAGAGGACAACCAGGCATAGAGCTTGTCTCTTTCCAGGCCTCCTCTATCAGTCTCAGCTGCTCAAACTTCTTCCTTAGTTCAACTGACAGTTATCAGGTATATGATTCATCTCTCCATTAGACTAAGCTCCTTGAGCCACTTAGGATTTCTGTTTTCCTGCAGTCTTCTCTCTCACAGGGTAGGAACAATATAACATGGTGGCTCCCTTTTCTTCTGTGTCTCAATTTATATCAGTCTCAGCAAGAGAGAGGACACTCAACCTGAGTCACACTTTACTGACTAACTCAAATAAAAAGAGTCTCATATCCACAGGAATGGATTAGTTCAAAAATATAACCTTTTTTATTTTGGGATTCATAAAAGAATTTCATACTGCCACACCTAGCAAGGATAGCAATATACCTTCACTTTACTACTGCACAAGTTTATCAACTCTCCAGCCCTAGGCCTTAATCTAGTCTTCAGTGACCTTAATTGTATCTCCCTCTCAAAAAACATCACACTAGTGCATTATATTGATGAAATCATGTTGATAGGAACTGGTAAACATGAAGTAACAACTACTGTAGACTTATTGCTAAAGCATTTGCTTACCAGAATGTGGGAGATAAAGTCAACAAAAATTCAGTGTCCTTCTGGCTCAATTAAATATTTATGACTTCAGTGGTGTGGGGCATGTCAAGATACCCCTTCTAAGCTGAAGGATAAATCATTGCATATGACTCTTCTAAGACCAAGAAAGATGTAAAATGCCTCGTTGGCTTCTTTAGATTTTGGAGACAACATAATCCTCTTATGGCTGTGTTATTATACCCATTTACTAAGTGACTTGGAAAGCTGCTAGTTTTGAGTGGGGACCAGAAAAGCAGAGGTTCTGCAGCAGGTCCAGGCTGCTGTGCAAGCTGTTCTGCCAGTTGGGCCCTATTATCCAGAACATCAAATGGTGCTGGAAGTGTTTTTCAAGGCTACATTTGAGTCACAGAACATTCCCTTAGAATTTTGGAACAAAGCTCTTCTATCCTCTACAGATAACTACTCTCATATTGAGAAACAGCGTTTGGTCTGCTCCTAGATCTTAGTAGAGACTGAACACTTAACCATCGGCTCCTAAGTTACTGTGAAAGCTGAGGTGCCTATAATGAGCTGGGTATTGTCAAACATCCAAGCTATAAAGTTACATGTACACAGCAGCAATCCATCATAAAACATGAAATGTTATATATGAAATAGGGCTCAAGCAGACCCTGGAAGGCAAGAGTAAGTTACACGATGAAGTGGCCCAAATGCCCATGGTCACCACTACTGCCACATTATCTTCTCTTTCCCAGCCCACAATTATGGCCTCTTGGGGAGTTCCTTACAATCAATTGACTGAGGGAGAATCTCAGGCTTGGGTATAGATGTTTTAGCATGATATGCAAGCACTACTTAATAGTGGACAGCTGCAGCATTGTAGCCCCTTCTCTGGGACATTCCCTGATGGACAGTGGTAGGGGAAATCCTTCCTGTGGGCAGAATTTTGAGCAGTGTACCTGGTTGCTCATTTTGCTTAGAAGGAAAATTGGCCAGAGGTGTGTTTGTACATTGATTCATGGGTTGTCACCAATGGTTTGGCTGGATGGCCAGGGACTTGGAAGGAATAAGATTGGAAAATTAGTGACAAAGAGGCCTTGGGAAGAGGCATGTGGATAGAACTTTTGTGATAGGCATAAAACATGAATATATTTGTTCCCATGTGAATGTTCTCCAGAGTGAGATTTAAAAAATCAAGTAGATAAGATGACCCATTCTGTTGATACCAGTCAGCCTTCTTTTCTCAACCTGTCATTGCACAGTGGAATCTTGAACAAAGTGACAATGGTGGAATGGATGGAAGTTAGGCATGGAGTCAGAAACATGGACTCCTCCCAGCAAGGCTGACCTGGCTTCATTCACTGCTGAGTGTCCAATTTGCCAACAGCAGAGACGAACATTCAGTGCCCAATGTGGCATCATTTCCTGAAGTGATCAACCTCCTACCTGGTGGCAGGTTGGTTAAATTGGACCACTTTCATCATGGAAGGAACATCATTTTGTTCCAACTAGAATAGACAAACACTCCTGATATGGGTTTTGTAGCAATTTGATATTATTGATGAATTCCAAAAAGAAATATTGGGTTGTGTTTTTAGACTTATCTGTCCCTCGGGGCATATTAGATTATATTGGATTCAGAAGTTTCACTTTTACTTGATTAGGCCATGACTGTAGGACTTGTGGAGACAGCAGGACAGCTGAGCCTGGAGAGAAACAAGCCTCAGGAAGAGAGGAACCCAGGAAGCCTGAATTCTTGGCAGACGTTGGTGGCCATCTTGCTCCAACATGTGCCAACAGACTTTGGTGAGGGAAGTAACTTATGCTTTATGGCCTGGTAACTGTAATCTTCTACCCCAAATAAATATCTTTTATAAAAGTCAACAGATATCTGGTATATTGCATCAGCAGCCCTTTGGCTGACTAATACAGGTGTCCTTTCCTGTATGCAATGCCTCTGGACAGTGTTACCCACTGTCATGGTATTCCACACTATATTGTTTTTGATAAAAAAACACACGTCACAGCACATGCTCATGGGATTCACTGGTCTTACCAAGTTCCGTACCATCCTGATAGAGCTGGCTTGATGGAACAAGGAAATGACCTTTGAAGACTCAATTATGGTTCCAACTGTGTGATAGTGTTCTCCAAGAGGCTGTGTATGTTCCACTCTATGGTGCTCTTCTCCCATTTCCAGGATTCATGTTCCAAGAATAAAGGGGTGGAATTGGGAGTGGCATCACTCATTATTATGCCTAGTGATCTACTAGCAAAATATTTTGCTTCCTATCTCTTCAACTTTAAGCTCTTATGGCCTATAGCACTTAGTCCCAAAAGTAGAAATGCTTCCTCCAGAAAACACAGCAATGATTCCATTAAACTGGAAGTTAAGAAATCCACCTGGTCACTTTGGTCTCCTCATGTATTCTTATTAAACAGGTTAAGATGGGAATTATTGTACTTGCTGGGGTGATTGATCCTAATTATCAAGGGGGAATTTTACTGCTATTACACAATGAATGTACAAAAGAATTTGCCTGGAATAAAAGAGATGCCCTGGGGTGTCACTTAATACTATCATTCCTTGTGAGTAAAATCAATGGAAAATTGCAACAACTGAATCTGGGCAGGACTATTAATGGTGCAGAAACTTCATGAATGACTTGCCCTATCAGGAAAAGAACTATGACCAGGTGATAGGCTTGCTGAGGGTAAAGGGAAGATGAAAGGAGTAGTAGAATACATTAGTTATAATAAGAGCTACAACCACATGATCTGTTACAGAAATGAGGATTGTAATGGTTATGAATATTTCTTCTTTGTTTATTTATATCTGTACATATATATAAAGCCAATACCTTTTTGCTCCCTATCCTAACCCCTTATTATATAACTTAAGTTGCGTTGCCTTCATTTTATAGTATTCAAGCTACAGGATATCAAATTTAAGAGTGAATGTTACCCAAAGATTTGCACCCTATTATAAGGAAAGTTAATACATTTCTGATTGTACACATGCCAGTTGAATATTGCTAGGTGAAAATATGTTTGCTATTGCTTTAGTTAGAGATTAAGCATCAATTAAGGAGATGTGTATGATATTTTTCAAAATATGTTTGAATAGTGGTGTAGTTGGCAACTATTACAATTTAATTTTTCTTACTCTGAGAAATATGGCAAAAACCTTAGCATTTTAAGGGATTAATGTAAACAGTTTGGTTAGCAATACAACTAAAATGTAAACTAACCACATTAATATTCCTTAACATTTTAAATAGGTTTAATTCATAATGTCCATTATATTTATCTTGAAGTATGTATTGTAACAACAATGCACCACAGTTAAACTTAATATGTGTTTTAAAGCCTGTATATATTTATGTTTTATGATTCAAAACATCCTTAAAGATGTAAAAGAAGACATTTTAGACGTGAACTCAAATGAGTTCATGTTAAGTTCAGCTGTCTTTTTGATTGTGATATAGTAGTTTTGAAAACTACTATAAAGTTTGTGACTTTACTGCAGGGATTTTTTAAACAGTAAAATAAATATATTTTACATATATAATAATTTTTATGGATATCAAGAAAAATTTTACTTTACATTTCTCATCTGAATATTCTGGCACTTAAGCATATGTAAGCTAATACGTTTTTTGATACTCTGTTATTTCTTAAAATTTTTCTAACTCCTAAGTCTATTTGCTTGACTATTTCTAACCACTGTTTGAAAATAGATGTACATAACTATTCATAAAACATACAATTCTATGCTTGCTTAGAGAATTTAAAGAATATTTAAAAACAAAATTTCTTTCATGTAAATTTTGAATCTACTCATTGCTTTGTTTTCTGAATATAGAATTTTATCCCTGTACCGATAGTTACCAACCCTTAATTCAATGGCATTAATCTGGGGGTAATCAAGTTAAAATTATATGTACCCCTTTCTCTTATGGGATTACTCATATGTCTGAAAGCTCCAGCCCAGAGACCCCTGATCCCTAGCTTCTGATCTGCTTTATGCTGTTGGTCTCTCAATAGGCTCTAATTAAATCTAATGTCATGTTCTTCCATGTAATGACATTACATGTATTTATGTGGATCATGGTATTTTAAATCAACTTGCAGGTTTGAAAATCAGTTTCACCAACAGAGTTCTGTAATTGTATGAAAGCTACCTACTCTTCAGTTTCCTCATCTCTAAAGTGTGGATTATTGCAATATTTCCCTGGAGCATTGTTTTTTAATGGAAAATCAAACAAGTTAATCCAGGGTTAGAATGATGTCATGTTGTTGTTGTTGTTTTCTCAGCCAACACTTCCTTTTATTGTTAGGTATCCATTATTGTCATTAAAAAATGAATATGAGAATATCCAATTCTTGTTTTTCATCTACCTATACTTTTTGGGCTTTCTTGATTCATTGCAGATCAGAGAAGATGAAATATGGATATAAGAAATCAAACGACAGTGAGAGAGTTCATTTTCCTTGGATTTTCCAGTGTTCCCCATCCACAGCTCACATTATTTGTGATGTTTCTCATTGTGTACCTGCTTTCCCTCACAGGAAATACCCTCATCATTTACATTGTTCTCATGGATTCTACACTCCAGACACCCATGTACATTTTCTTAGGAAATTTGGCCTTCTTAGAAATCTGGTACACCACAGCTACAGTGCCTAAACTGCTGGCTACCTGCCTATCACAGCTTGTCACCATCTCTGTTTCAGGTTGCATAACCCAGTACTACTTCTTTTTCTCCTTGGGGGCTACTGAGTGCATCCTGCTAGCTGTGATGGCCTATGACAGGTACCTGGCAATATGTAGCCATCTACACTATGCACTTCTCATGAATGTTCAGATTTGCCTATGGTTTTCAGTTGGATCTTGGATTGGGGGTTTCCTTGCACCTCTCCTACCTGCCATATTTATCTCTCACCTCAACTTCTGTGGCCCCCAGAAGATCAATCATTTCTTTTGTGACTCAGACCCCATTTTCAAACTCTCATGCTCAGATACCTTCCTAGCAGAGGCCTTGACCTACACATGTAGCTCTGTTGTGATTCTAAGTTCTTTCCTCCTTACTATGTCCTCCTATGGCCAAATTGTGGTCTCAATAGTAAGAATGTCTTCCCGGGAGGCTTGGAGAAAAACTTTTTCCACCTGTGCCTCCCACCTCACTGTGGTCACCATCTATTATGGCACCATCATCTTTGCCTATGTCTGGCCTCCAGCCACATACAATTTCACCAAGTGGAAAGTGGTGTCAGTGTTTTACTGTGCAGTCACCCCATTGGTAAACCCTCTCATATACACCTTGAGAAACAAAGATGTGAAGAAATCATTCAGCAATGCTCTAGCATGAAAGAGATTGCTCTTAGCTTGAAACATGAAGGTATTTTGAGAGATCAACAAAAAGGAGCAATTTGGTATAGATTTCCAAAATAGATTTGCAAATAGTAAGTATTAAAAATTATATTTTGAAATTGATACTATTTAATATGGATGGCTCTCTGAACTTTAGGTTTTTGTTTTATTTTA
>JAQZBX010050711.1:0-19574 GCA_029593785.1 Cabassous unicinctus | reverse complement strand
AAAAACATGTTCTTTCCATATGCAAATACATGCATTCTATCACAATATCCCTAAAGCCTTTTATATCAGTAACAATGCCTAGTACAAACTCATCAAAATTGGTTATAAGTGTGATCTGTCCTGGGGTACAATTGCTATCCCTCTAGGGAACTGTGAAACCAGAGAACAATTGTCTACTTCCAATATACAGAGGAAGGACAGGCAGAGAACAAATGTTCCCATTTCCATACGGAAAAATTAGAAGGAAAACAGGGGTCAAGTGTTCCAAACAATTACAAAACCCTTCAGGGCATACTCCATTAGATTTCAAGGTCTGAGAGTCACCTATGTAAGGATGTTTTGACCTCAGGTCCTGATGTAGCAGCAGCCTCACTCCTTCCAAGCACTTGAGCAGTGGACTTGCTCTCCCTGAACACTAGGGTGAAGACTCCACCCTATAAGAACACAGGGGTGATCAACAGAATCTCCGCAATTCCCAGAGACTAGGATCTACCCTTTGAAAACGGAGTGGTGGCTAAACTCTCTTCAATACCCAGGAAATAGGTTCCAATCTCTGAGAACACTGGGCTGGTAGCACTCTTCTTAAAGAATGGAGTGGAAGGACAAACCTCCCCCAGCTTCAGGGCTTGCTCACCCTTTCCACACACATGGGTGGGCCCACTCTCTTGGTCCAAGAAGATGTCTTCAGTCCAGATTTCAGGTACCATGGTTCTGCCCTTGAAGTTATTTTTCCTTCAATCTATCCCTTTTCTGTCCCTGTCAGCCCAAGTTGGCAGTGGTTCCATTCATAGAAATCTCACAAAACCTTGTTAGTTTTGCATATAGTACACAAGGGTCCAAACGACCAGGCAAAAGACCTTTCCACACATCTTTTCTGGATAACCACATTTCCAATCCTGACTTGCACTGATATAATTGGATGGTTCCATGTTCAGTTAAACCCACACATGGGGCACTATTCTCTGGGGACTTGCTTTCCAGAAAGTCAGAATTTCCCAAACCATCAATTTCTGCTCTGTGTCTAGGAGTGCATTTATCTTTCCTCTCACATTTTACTATAAGCTTTGTAGCAGTTTGGCATTGTTTATGAATTCTAAAAATAGATATTGGATTATGTTTGTAAACTGTTCTGTTCTTCTGGGCATGATTAAATTATGATTAGGACTTTGATTGGGCCACATCAGTAGGATGTTGAGTCCCCACCCCCTTGGTGGACAGGGACTCACAGAAAAAAGACATGGCAGAGGACAAGTTTGGAGTTTGGAGCTGGAACCCTGGGAAGTAAACATGGAAGACCATAACGAAAGAGAGAAACCTCCATTAGACACAGCAGAGGCCCCTGGGAAGAGAGACGAGCCGTTTGCCTCACAGTTTACTGCTGGCCTTGTGGAGAGAGCAGAGCAGCTGATCCCGGATAGAAATGAGCCCCAGGAGAGAGATGAGAACAGTCCCAGCCTATGGCTGGTATTGGAAGAAGCTGGGACTATGGAGCCTTGGGAGAAGGAGGAAGACTGAACCCTCACAGACATCAGCAGTCATCTTGCATCAACATGTGGCAACAGATCTTGGTAAGGGAAGTAACTTATGCTTTATGATCTGGTAACTGTAAGCTTCTACCCCCAAATAAATACCCTTTATAAAAGCCAACCGATTTCTGGTACTTTGCATCAGCACCCCTTTGGCTGACTAATAAAAGCTTTAAGGAGAAACCAGGGTGCACTTTCTACATTTAGTTTGGAAATCTCCAAATATTCAAGCTCATCACTTTCAATTTCTGCCTTCCTTCTGACATCAGAACTCAATTTTGACAAGTTCTCTGCCACTTTAAAACAATGATTTCCTTTCTTCCAGTTTCCAATGACACTTTAATCATTTCTGTCTAAAGCCTCATTGGAAGTCTGTTTAGCATCAATATTTCTACCAACAGTATCTTCAAAGCAATCTAGGCCTATTCTATCAAGACATCACAATTCTTCCAATCTCTACCCATTATCCGATTCCAAAGCCATTTCCACATTTTTGGTATTTACAATAACAGCAACCCACTCTCTTTTTGAATAACAACTTTTGGCCTGCTAGGACTTAGTAGAGAATGAAAATTTAACTATGGGCCACCAAGTTACCATGAGACCTGAGTTGCCTATCATGAGCTAGCTGTTGTCTGATCCAAAAGTCATAGAGTTGGACACCCACAGCAGCTCTTCATCATAAAATAGAAGTGGTGTATACAAGATAAGGCTTGAAAAGATCCTGAAGACACAAGTAAATTAAATGAGGAAGTGACAGAAATGGATATGGCCCCCACTCCTGCCACATTACTTTTCTTTCCCAGCCCACAGCTATGGCATCGTGGAAATTTTCTTTTAATCAGTTGACTGATGAAGAGAAAACTTGGGCCAGGTTTATGCATGGTTCTGCACAATATGCAGGTACCACCCAAAAGTGGACAGCTGTAGCATTATTTTCTGGGATGTTCCTGAAATATAGTGGTAAGGAGATATCCTCCCAGTGCAGTGAATGGCAAGGAGTGCACTTCATTGTTCATTTTGATTAGAAGGAGAAAAGGCCAAAGTTGCATTTGTATACTGATTCATGGGTTGTTACTAATGGTTTGGCTGAATGGTCAGGGAGTTGGAAAAAATATGATTAGAAAATTGGTGACAAAGATGTCTGGGAAAGAGGTATGTGGATAGATCTTTCTGAGTAGGCAAAAAAAAATAAGAAGATATTTTTGTCCCATGTGAATGCTCATCTGATGTTAACACCAGCAGAAGAATATTTTAAATAATCAAGTGAATAAGATTACCTGTTCTGTGGATATCAGTTGGCCTTTTTCTAGCACTCCTGTCAATGGGCTCATGAACAAACTGGCCATGGTGGTAGAGAGGGAGGTTATGCATGGATTCAGTAACACAGATTTCCACTCCCCAAAGCAGACCTGGCAACAGCTACTGTTGAGCATCCAATCTGCCAGTGGCAGAGACTCACACTCAGTCCCAATATGGCATCATTCCCTGCAGTGATCAACCTGCTACCTGGTGGCAGGTTGATTACATTGAACCACTTCCATCATGGAAAAGGCAGTGTTTTGTTCTAACTGGAATAGAAACATATTCCTGATATGGCTTTATTTTCCCGCATGCAATGCTTCTGCCAAAACTAATATCCATGGACTTTCAGCATGCTTTATCCACCCTCATAATATTCCACACGGATTGCTTCTGATCAAGGAACCCACTTCACAGGAAATGAAGTGCAGGAATGGGCACATGCTCATGGAATTCACCAGGCTTACCCTGTTCCTCCTCATCCTGAAGCAGCTAGATTGAGAGAATGATGGTATGGCCTTTTTTGTAATAATAAACTTTATTTTTAGAGAAGTTTTAGATTACAGAAATGTTACATTGAAAGTGTAGGGGGTTCACATAAAACCCACCTGCTCCCCCACTCACATTTTACTCTATTAATAACATCTTACATTAGCTTGGTACATTTGTTACAATTGAACAAATATTGAAACATTGCTACTAACCAAGGTCTATAGTTATGGTTTACACTTTGCACTGTACAGTTTTATAGATTTTGACAAATGTATGATGATATGTATCCATCATTGCAGTGTCATACAGAACAATTCCAATGCCCTAAAAATGCCCTCTGTTCCTCCTATTCTTCCCTCCCGTTCCTCTCAGAACCTCTGGTAACCATATCTTTATATCAATGTTACAGTTTCTTCCATTACAACCTGCTAATAACTACAGTAGCAATAAATATACTTTGGTCCATGGTTGTACTTCTGCTTTATGTTTCTTCATTCTTCAGTATTGAGGAATTTGGGATGATGTCTGCTCTGCTTCAGATTGAGAGAGGGATTAGATTTTATAGGGCAGATGGAAGGAATAGTTTTGCTTGCAGTTGTAGATACTCTTAGTGTTTTGTGATGGGACTTGAACATCATCATCATTTTGTTAGTTGTCCTGGGCAAGTGTGTAGAACTGGAGAGTAAGTGTTGACCACAACTCTGCTGGATTCAGGGTTCCATGATCATATGAACAGACCATAGATTTAAATGTTTGATGCATATATTTAATGGGTATAGTGATAATTATAGATTCAAATAAAAGAAGTAGAAGAATCATGAGTAAGGAGGTTATAAATAAGTCTAACTCTACTATATTGGGGAAATATCTTTTCATATCTTCCAAAATAAGGCCTGCCGACGGGGTGCTGATTTCTTGGGGCTGTGTCCTCTGCCTATAGTGTTTACACATCCCTAGAGCCCTTGGGAGCACTTTTATTTTAGGCTTTGTCTACAGTGACAGTTAGTGAGGTCTACCTGAGACCTGCATAAGTGTATCCTGTGGAATGAACTCCCGTCTCACTTTGAAATCTCTTAGCTGTAAAAACTTTTTTGTATGTAATGTTTCCCCCTTTTGGTTAAGGTCTTTTTTCAAATGCATTGCTGGTTGGTGCTTGGTAGTAATCCTTTAGTGCCTGTGTCCCACATCCAGGAGAAGGTAGTGAATTTATTTGCTGAGTTTGGCTTAGAAGAAGAACACATTTGAATAACAAGGAGGTAATTCTTCAGAATTACTTATTATTAGGCTAAGTTTCAATTTTACAGGAATAACGTTCATAAGTACAAACACTAATATGGAAGCTTTGGCATATTGGCCTGTTTTCTTTTATTAGGCACTGCCTATATACTCCAGAGATTTTTGCCACTCTATTTGAAAATGTAGCAGGACTCCCCAGGACAGGAGTTTAATATTTTGTTGTTGACTGTGTGGGTCTCCACCTACTGAGAAAACACACTTATGACAACACAAATATCTTCATATCCTATAGAGGCATGCCTGAGGTGTATCCCTCTCCACACATTGTCCACCATTGACACACTGCACCAGTGATGCTCCCTTACCATAGATCCCGAAAGAAGACTCCCACAAAAGTATCTTCAATCACAATCCTCAGCCTCCCCAGAGTTCAGCAAGCCACACATTCACCCATTCCATCCTCTAGCCCTCCCCCCAGCACCATGGATGGCCCAACCCTCTTCAACCCCACTCACACTCATATTCCAGTGCTGTTGAACACACTCACATCATTATACCATCATCATCTCCATCCACTTCCAAACTGCCACTATCGACCTTCTAGTTCCTGCCCAGAATGAGCATCTGCTCATCAATATCTACTCCCTTTCTCTCTTCTGGTAATCTGTCTTCCAGGCTGTACATCTATGAGTCTATTCAATATCCTTAGTTCATATCAGTGAGATCATGCTATATTTGTCCTTTAGTGACTGGCTTACTTCACTTAACATAAGGTACTTGAGGTTCATCCATGTTGACACATGTGCCAGTACTTTATTCTTTCTTATAACTGAATATTATTTGAAGCAGAAAAGTTTTTAATTTTGAGGACATCTCATTTATCTATTTTTTCTTTTGCTGCTTGTGTACTGGATGTAGTTTATGAACATAAACATTTCCTACTACAAGATCTCATAGATGCTTCCCGACATTACTTTCTAGGAATTTTATGGTCTTGGCTCTTATATTTGGGTCTTTGATCCATCTTGAGTTAATTTTGGTGTAGAGTATGAAATGGTGGTCATCTTTCATTCTTTTGTATATGGATATCCAGTTCTTCTAGCACCATTTGTTCTGTCCCAATTGGACAGTGGGCTTGGTGGCTTTGTCAAATATCAGTTGACCATGTACGCTCAGGCCTATATCTGAACTCTCAATTCGGTTCCATTGGTAAGTATGTCTATCCTTGTGCCAATACCATGCAGTTTTGGCAACTGTAGATTTGCAGTATGCTTTAAAGTCAGGTACCATGATTCCTCTCATTTTCTTTTTTATGATGTTTTTGGCTTATTGGTTACCCTTATCCTTCTAAACTTGTTAATTTGTTAATTGGCTTTTAACAAATTAACTCTAAAAAAACTCTAAATTTGTTAATTGGCTTTTCCATTTCTGTGAAAAGTGCTGTTGGAATTTCTATGGTGATTGGGCTGAATGAGTAAAGCAATTTGGGTAGAATTGACATCTTTATGATATTTAGTCTTCTCATCTGTGAATGTGAAATTTTCTACCATTTATTTAGGTCTAATTTGATTTCTTTTAGCATGTTGTGTAGATTTCTGTGTACAAGTACTTTACATTTTTAGTTAAGTTGATTGCTAGATATTTGATTCTTTTAGTTGCTATTGTAAATGGAATTTTTTCTTGGTTTCCTCCTCAGATTGTTCATTATTAGTGTACAGAAATGTTACTGATTTTGGCATATTGGTCTTATATCCCACCACTTTACTGAACACATTTATCAGCTCTAGTAGCTTTGTTGTGGATTTTTTGAGATGTTCTACATATAGAATCATGTCATCTGCAAATAGTGAATGTTTTACTTCTTCCTTTCCAATTTGGACGCCTTTTATTTCTTTTTCTTGCCTAGCTGCTCTGGCTAGATCTCCAGCTTAAGGTTGAATAACAGAAGTGACAGTGGGAATCCTTGTCTTGTTCCAGATCTTAGAGGGAAATCTT
The DNA here is from genome assembly GCA_029593785.1 of Cabassous unicinctus. Classification (NCBI taxonomy): domain Eukaryota; kingdom Metazoa; phylum Chordata; class Mammalia; order Cingulata; family Chlamyphoridae; genus Cabassous; species Cabassous unicinctus. The sequence goes on along the minus strand of JAQZBX010050711.1, from coordinate 13,023 downwards.
TAGCCTTTCACCATCGAGTATTCTGTTAGTTGTGGGTTTTTCATATATGCACTTTATCATGTTGAGGAAGTTTTCTTCTATTCTTACCTTTCAAAGTGTTTGTATTAAGAAAGGATGCTGTATTTTGTCAAATGCCTTTTCTGTGTCAGTAGAAAGGATCAAGTGATTTTTTTCCTTTAATCTGTTAATGTGGCATATTACACTGATTGATTTTCTTATACTGAAACTTCCTTGCATACCTGGGAGAAAGATCATGGTATATAATTTGTTTCATCTGCTGTTGGATTTGATTAGCAAGTATTTTGTTGAGGATATTTGCATATAAGTTTATTAGAGAGATTGGTCTGCAATTTTCTTGTAGTGTCTTTATGTAGCTTTGGTATTAGTGTGATGTTGGCATCATGGAATGAGTTAGGTAATGGTCCCTCCTTTTCAATTTTTTGGAAGAGTTTGAGAAGAATTGGTATTAGTTCTTTCTGGAATGCATGGGAGAATTCACCTGTGAAGTCATCTGGTCCTGGCCTTTGTTTGGTTGGGAGGTTTTTTATGATTATTTCAATCTTACTACTTGTGATTGGTCTGGTGAATTCTTCTATTTCTTCTTTCATCAATGTAGGTTGCTCATAAGTTTCTAGAAATTCATCTATTTCATATAAGTATCCAATCTTGTTGGCAAACAATTTTTCAAATATCCCCTTATGATACTCTTTATTTTTGTAGGGTCAGTGGTGACAGCTCTCATTTCTGATAGCTCTCATTTCTGATGCTATATATTTGCATCTCCACTCTTTTTTCTTTGTTAGTCTAGCTAAGAGTTTGTCAATTTTATTATTCTTCTTAAAAATAAGTTTGGTGTTTCTCTCTAAATTTTTGATTCTCAATTTCATTTAATTCTGCTCTAATCTTTGTTATGTCTTCTATTTGTTTGCTTTGAGATTAGTTTGTTGTTCTCTAGTTCCTCCAGGTGTGCAGGTAGGTCTTTGATTTTAGCTCTTTCTTCTTTTTTTGAATTTAGGCATTTAGGGTCTAAATTTCCCTCTCAGCTCTGCTTTTGTTTCATCCCATAAGGTTTGATATGTTATATTCTCATGTTCATTCATTTTGAGGTAGTTACTGATTTCTCTTGCAATTTCCTCCTTGACCCACTTATTATTTAAAAATGTGTTGTTTAACTTCCATATGTTTGTTCCTATTCATATATTTGTTCTATGACTTAGCATGTGGTGTATACTGGAGAATGATCCATGAGCACTCAAGAAGAATGTATGTCCTGCTGATTTGGGGTACATACAATTTTCTGTATATGTCCATTAGATTTAGTTCCTCTAACATATTGTTCAAGATCTCTGTTTTCTTTATTGACCATCTGTTGAGATGTTCTGTCTAATGATGATAGTGGTGTACTGAAGTCCCTCATTATGATTATAGAGTTGTCTATTTCTCCTCTTAATTTTGCCAGTAATTGCCTCATGCATTTTGGGGTACCCTAGGGGAGGTTAGTCAGGGTTCTCTAGGGAAACAGAATCAATGGGATATATCTGTCAATAATATGAAATTTTATAAGAGTCTCTTATGTGACCATGGGGATGCACAAGTCCAGGTTCCTCAGGCAGGCTGCAAACCAGGGGCTCTGATGAAAGTCCAATGAAGGTCCTTGATGAGTTTCTGGGAGATGTTGGCTGTCCAAAGATGAGATGGGAAATTCTCTCTGAATGCTGAAATCACTTCTCCTTTTAAGGCATTCAACTGATTGGATAAAAGTGTCACCCATTGCCCCTTTTATTAATATATAGTGCCCCTCTTTGTCTCTTACAGCAGTTTTGTATATAATGTCTATTTTGTCCAATACTAGTATAGCTACCCTTGCCCTTTTTTTGCTTACTGTTTGAATGTAAAAGCATTTTCCAACCTTTCAGTTTCAACCTAATTGTTTCCTTGAGTTTAAGGTGAATTTTTGGTAGACGGCATATAGATGGGTCATACTTCCTTATCCATTCTGCAAACCTGTGTCTTTTGATTAAAGAGTTTAATCCCTTAACATTTAATGTTATTACTGTAAAGGCAGTATTTATTTCAGCCATTTTTTCTTTAGTCTTAAGTATGTCATACTGTATCTTTATTTCTCATTTCTTTTAATTACTCTTACTAATAATCTTCCTTTATACGCTCTCCTCCAACCCTCTTTCTCCTAATTTTTTTTTTTTTTTTACTTTCAACCTGAAGAACCCTCTTTGAAAAATTCCCTCAATTTCTGTTTGTCTGTGAATTTTTTCATCCATCCCTCATTTTTGAATGACAATTTTGCTGGATACAGAATTCTTGTCTGGCAGTTTTTTTTCTTTCAGCACCTTAACTATGTCATACCACTGCCTTCTTGCCTCCATGGTTTCAGATGAGAAATCAACACATAAATTTATCAAGCTTCCCTTATATATGGTGGATCTTGGACATTTGTCAATCTAATAAGTATGTCTCTTGGTGTAGGTCTGCTAGGATTTATTCTGTTTGAAATACTCTGTGCTTCCGGGAAATGTACATCCATGTCCCTCAAAAGAGTTGGGCAATTTTCAGCCATTATTTCTTCAAATACACCTTCCTCTTTTCCTTTTTTTTCTCCCTCTGGGGCACCCATAATGCATGTGTTTGTGCTTTTTGTGTTGTCATTCAAGTCCCTGAGTCCCTTCTGAATTTTTTCAATTTTTTTTGATCCATCTGTTCTACTATCTCTGAGTTTTTAGATAGCTTATCTTTGACATTGCTATTTTTTTCCCATGCCTGTTAAAATCTGCCACATGCACTGTAATTAAAAATAAAATCTTCAAAAAGTCCTCTTTACAATGGGTTCACACACAGGAATAGATTAAGATTAAGAACATGTTTTTTCTAGGGTACATAATTTGACATACCACAGGCAGAGAGCATCATAGCAGCTTTTCAGTGTTTCAACAAATATGTAAGTGGTACCTTCAGTATCAAGGTAGCTTCATGAGGAATGGAAGAGTCAGGGGGCTTGTCTTGCCTCTCTGACTGTACCTACTGGTGCATTCCCTGGCCTGTATCTTTTATCTTCATTAAGGGAAATTATATCCTTTGCCTTAATGTGCTGATGTCTTTCTGTCAATCACTTAGCCATCACCTTTTTGACAACCATGAAATATTTCATGTAAAAATCTTTCATATACATGAACACCATTCTAGCTTTGAACCTTTTCTTCTTTGGATGGAAGGATCTTTTATGAGTTATTTACAAGTCATCTAATCATCATTTCTTCTGCATATCTGCCACTAGCATGTTCAAGGTTGTAGAAAATCCTTGATATTTTTTTTTGAACATTTTAAACAATGATGTTCTCTTTTTTTTTTTCCCTCACTATAAGGCAATAGAAGAAGTATGCTCTTCATATCTCAAAGAGCTATGTTCAGATACAAGTTTTGCCATACAGTCTGTGTTATTTGGAAGTTATTTAGCCTCTAAGCCTATTTTTTAATGGAAATAATGGTACAAGAGAGAAAAAAGCTATAAATGTATTTATGATAGTGTGAAATATGTTGAGAAATATAACTGATAAGCATTCAATGAAAGCTAATTTCTATTTTATGAATTTATTGATGAGTACATGGTAGTTTTTAATATCTAAAACCCAAAGCAAAGCATTTTTATTATATACTTACCACAGGATTTAATGTTCAATGATAAAAAGTAAGACATGATAGTTCATCACAGGGGTTGAGAAATGGGCTTGAAAAAATATTTGAAAGAATTTTCTAGGTCTCTTTCCATTTGTGATGGTTTTGTACTGACAATTTAGCTAAGCTGAAATATATTTCCTAGAATTCTCTTCCCTGTATGTTTCCAAGTTAAGGCTGGCTGGAAGAAAATGCCTGCAGGATTTGAAAGACAGAAGTGAAACAGCAGTTACTATGCTTGCAAGGTCAATGCAGGACCCCGAAAATAACTACAGTTTAGCATGTTGTCACTAATCTATAGGTTCATCTTGTTTATTTCCGGCAGCAGCTAGCTCTTCAGTTCCTTCAGCTCTTGCTGAATGTCCTCTTTCAGCTTCTCTGAGTCCTGCTCCAACCACATATGCAACTTTTCAGTCAAGTATGCCAGCTTCACATGCAAGTCACCCATGTTCTCAGGTTTAGATGCAGTGAGAGACAGTCGTGGTGGTTCTCAGTTTGTTCTTGTAGAATCCATTTTATCTCATATATTATAATTTTCCATTACTTTTGCCTATTTCATACCCAGCTTTTTATCTAAAATGTATGCCCTGATGACAAACCATAACTTCATAGGCCCACCACCAGACATAGGGCTAACAGTATTCCTTCAACATCATTACCAGCTCCTACAGTTGAGTAAAGTCTATAATATCTCCCTTATAAAGGTTCTTCTTGCCTGGTTGTATCCTAACTTATATGCTTTAGGATATAAGTAAGTTGCTTACTTTTCTTCAAAATGGTCTTTTTTTTTTTTTTTTTTTTTTTGGTATTTTCAAGGATGAACTTTTCTATATCTCGGGCCCAGGAATTGTTCTTAGTTAATCATTTCAAGGCCAATTTTGTGCAAGCTACAAAAACACTTTTTGTGTCCAGCACACATTTACATCTATTATCCTGTTTCATTTTATTTAGAGAGTTCACATTTACTGACTATTATGTGTCCTAGACTATAACAAGTAGCTTATATGCATTATCTCATTAAATCTTCACAGAAATACTATGAGGTTGGTTACTATTTTTATATTCTTTAGAAATGAGAAAAGAAAGTTTCAGAGGGAGTCCCGTTTTCATATTGTCTCTGTGTTAGCGGACTTTATTTGCTAGCCTATATGAAATGCAGATCATACCAACAAATCAGTTGTCAGAAAATCAGAAGTGCTGCTTACAAAGTAAAGGAACACACTAAACTACAGAATGATCAAATATCAGCATTTAAGAAGGAGTTAAATACTACTGCCAAAGTGGGTACTACCCCAAATACTGGGGCTCCTGAGGGCTCTGGAGACACCCAGGTCCTAAGGTCAGGGCAGATAGCTCCGGAGTTTGGTGCCTTGCCAGTGGGCCCTACTTTGGAGTTTGTCCTTCTGAGTGTGACAGAGTTGGACTCAGTTATGACTTCCCTACACATCTGCCCTTCTATTTGAACCTATACTTGATGCTGGAGTTGGTAGGTGTACGTCCAAGAGACTTGAATCTTTGGGCTTTCCATGAGCCAGCTGGGCCCTGAGCCTCAGTGGAGTTGCAACACCTGCTCTCCAGTTCATTGGACTCACCCACGACAGCTAACAAGGAGGTAAGGATTGACAACCACCATACCAAGGAACAGATAGAGTCTACAACTATAAGCAAGAGAGTCCCATCCATCAACTTTATGGGATCAAAGCCCCCTCTCAATTAGAGGTAGAGTGGGTATCACCATCCCAAAATCCTCAGGATTGGGGAATGAACTATGGACTAGAGTGGACTTACTGTTTTCTACAATAGACTTGTTGTGATTCCAGCAATGGAAGAAATTACAGCATTGATGTGGAGACAGTGGCCCCTGGAGGCTCTGGGGGCAGGGGGAGGGAAAGACAGGTATAATATGGGGGCTTTTTTGGGACTTGGGAATCGTCCTGAATGACATTGCAACAACAGATATAGGCCATTATATATCTTCCCATAACCTACAGAATTGTGTGGGAGAGATTGTAAACTACGATGTGAATTATGGTCCATGCTCAGTGGCAATGCCCCAGGATGCATTTGTCAATTGCAATGAATGTGCCACACTAATGAAGGATGTTGTTTATATCAGAGGGTGTGGGAGGTTTGGGAATCAGGGCATATGGGAATCCCTATACTTTTTGTGTAACATTTATGGTATCTAAGTATCTTTTTTAAAAAATTAAAAAATATTTTAAAAAAAGAAGGAGTTAAGAAGTGAGTGGCTGGACTTTATTTGATTAAAGGTCACAGAAACAGATGAAAGTGGTAGAGATAAGAGTCTGAATGTAGAACCCTAGTTCTTAAATACTATTATATGCTACCTCACATTTCAGAATCCTACCATTTAAATCAGATTGCTATTTTCCACAAAACCTTGTTGGGATATTTATTGGGATTGCATTGAATATATAGATCAATTTGTGGAGAACTGATATCTTAAGAACCCTGAATCTTCCAGTCTATGAATACAGTATGTTTTTTCATTTGTTTCAGTCTTCTTTACTTTCCCTCAACAAATGTTTACAGTTTTCAGTGTAAAGGTTTTACACATCATTTGTTAAATTTATTCTTAAGTATTTTATTTTCTTATCATTTGAATTACTGTTCCCAAGCCCAATAAGTTATGTAACTTAGATAAAGTAATAAAACATTTAGTGACAGAGTTGGATGAGAAAACACTTATTAATGACATAATTTTGAAGTTTTTTAGTCTCTTTTCACCCCTGTTATGGTAATATAAGCATATTGATAATTGTAGATCGTTGCACCCTGAATACGTACACTAAGGTATGTCATTAGATGGTACTTGAAATTTAGAATGCCTTGAATTATTTCTTAGGAAGTCACAAGGTTTTGGTGCTGGATTTGAGAACTAAAAATTATCAAGTTCTAATGAGGATAATGAGAAAACTGGTTCATATATCACTCAACTAATTTAAGTGGAATTAAATAACTTCCTAGAATGGCATAGATATTCTAAAAGGCTTGCTTAGGATTTTTCTAAGATTGCCAGCCAAATGAATGTCCTAAATGTGGTGCTCAGATTGACTGGAGGAAGCTTCAAAACCAACATGAATACAGAGTGCCTCAGCCTTTCAAAACTTGGGAAGGATTTATGAGGGAAGACCGGGTCAGATTACATGCTTCTGTCCAGGTCATTACAGACGAAATGAAAGTTTTGAGGATTTAGGAGCAGTGCCAATATTATGACAATGAAAAGAAAGTTTAGGTTACAGAAATGTTACATCTAACATTGAGTCTTAATATCCAGTCCATTCAAATTCAAGTTTCCAGCATGAACATGGGTAGCTGATGGGTACATTTGTAAGGGTGAATTGGCAACAACATATATTTGTTCACTAGTATCAAAATGGAAGCCAAAGGATAATGATGAGCAGCTGCACTAGCTAATTATAATTCTAGTATTAAGGATTTAGAAATAAAGAAGCAAATGCTTTTTATGCTGGTCCCATTTATAAGTTCTTAAAACTACCTGCAAAGTAGGAGACAGGCCTCTCAAAGTATGATAGATTGAATTGTTGGCCCCCTCCTTCCCTGCATTCATACCTTTGCCATGGCCTTATCATGGGTGTAGTATATTTCCCAGACACTGGATTTTGGGATTAGCCATGTGACTTGCTGGGACAATGGCTTGAGGGCACAGAAGTGACAAAGTGCCAATTTCAAGCCTAGACTTTAAGGACCTCAAGTGTGTCCAATCATACTCTTTGCACCTCTGAATTACCCTAAGAGAAGCTTCTCCTGGGTAGCTAGTGTCTCTTCCACCCTTTCAGAATGATCACATGTGGAGGAGATCTGAATGAAGTACTAGGCCCAGGTGGATCTTCACCTTAAAGCAGAGCTGCCCAACCAAACTGAGCCTAGATCTTTAATCTATGACAATGAATGATTTTCATTTTGAGCTACTGAATTTTGAGGTTGTTTCTTCCACAGCTTCATTTTGGCAATAGCTAACAAATAAGAAATTGGTACCAGAAGTGGGGTTCAGGTATTGCTAAAACATAAATATATGCATTAGATTATGTCTGAACAGTTGGTGAATGCTGGGAAAATAGTAAGGAAATTGACATATATAAAAAATAATGACATATTGTATAGAGCAAAACATTTCGTATATTTTTTACCTCCTATAACATGGAAGATCATTGTACCACATAAACTTGTAGAGATGGGAAAGAGGGTTTCCAAGTAAAATATTAAAATTGTGAGCTGTTCTTTTAGCTGCATATGATATATTTATACAGGAAAGGAATGAGATCAGAAAAAACACAACAATTTTTAAGCTGAATGTTATAAATCTAGAAGTTACTGGGTTTGAAAATTAAATTATTCCTTATCTTCAGTTTCTCCAGCCAGTAAAAGACTCTCATATTAAGATACAGAATGGAAGCAAATAATAACTCAATATTAGTATGCAGTCTGCGGCATAGAACAAAACAAGTTATGGCTCTCACAATGTTTATTAAAGATCTCTGAAATAGTTATGGTAGTGCCCAGTAGATCCCTTCCAGCTAGAAAGAAGAGGTTCTTAAAAAGTGCTTTTCAGAAAAAAAGGCATATTGTTTAAACCTTTTATTTATGATGTATAAAACTCCAACATGGATAACAGTTTATAAAAAGCAGGAAAGTTCAATTTTTAACACATACATTTTAGATTATTTGAAAGAAATAATATTATATATTTTAGAAGACATATTTTTTGATAGAATGTTTTTATTTTTGACCCTCAGGAGCAATTTTTCTTTTTATTACAAAAATAAAGTATTTTTTACATAGGAAGATGGTTGTATTAAGAAAGATTACCAGCATGGTTCCAAAGAAGCCTGGTACGTTCAAGATTAAGTGTAGAGAGAGAAGCACAGCAAATTTTGCAGGTGGCTTTTGGCCCATTAAATAATACTATTAAAAAATCATAGAAAATCCATATATTTTTGAGAGATTTGATTTTTGAAAGTACTGAAAGCGAGGACTAAGAGAGATTGGGCCTGCTAGAAATAAAAGAAGTACTCTGGGCTCCCAACTGTCTACAAACAGGAAGTGGTCTGACAATATTGCTCAGTCTCCATAAAGGATTATTACACAAAGCCCTCTTCAAAAATACTAGGGAAGAAGGATGATTGGGAAAAAAGAACAACGAAGAAGTTGGGGCAAAAAGCAAGACAATAAGGGCCTAAGGAACCACTCCCAGGAAGCAGAATTAGGATCTTATTAAGGATCATTTCCGACCCCTAGAGGACAGATACCTAGCAGCAGTTTTCCATTAGTATAGACCAATGCTTGCTATGTGCTTGCATCACATTCTTCTGAATTCCTCTTTTCAATTGGGGCATGTTTATTGCAATTATTATGTCTCTGTTTCACCATTGTGTATTATGAAGCTTGCCTTTTAAGTTCCTAAGTTTACAAATCAAGAAGGGCCTCATCTGGACTTACATTGATTATGGCATCTTAGACTTTAGCTTAATGTCATGTGGCATGAGACTTTTAAAGGTTCTGGGATGAAAGTGAGTATTATTTTGCATGGGGGAGTATTTGCAAATGAGAATTCATGGCCAAGAGTGTAGATGGTAAAAGATTGAATTTACCCCCCCCCCTTTTTTTTTTTATCCCTCTCTGCATCCAAAACCTTGCCACTACCTCATCCTGACTAGAATGTTCTTTCCTATCCCTTGATTTTGACTTTAGCCATGTGTATTGTACTGGTCAATGCTTGTGGGCAGAACTGACAATGCCCTCTTCTGAGCCTAGACCTTCAGGGACATTATTGTTTTTCTAGTTGCCCCATTGCATGTCTGCCATCTCCATAATATGAGGTTCCTTGGTTAACTGCTTTCTTTTCTATACAGGGCTCCAGAATGAACTGAGTGAGCCAAGTCCAACCAGACTCAAAGCTTGAAACAGAGCCTCCTACCTGGGTCCAGTCTTTAGCCAGCTGACCTCCAGATCTGACCTGCAGAACTGTAAGAATAAAGGATTGTGTGTTTGGTTTTGTTTTTTTTTCCAAGCCACTGGGGTTTGGAGCAGTTTAACAGAATTCTGTGGCAATATCCAGCTGATAAATAAGATATCAGCACTCACAAAGGAGAAGGAGCAAAGAGTCAGTACCCACTTGCCCAATAAGACTGCCCATCTTAGTTCCCAATTTCTCTTCTAGCCCTTAACCCATCTAAACCCTTTTTCATATACAGGTGACCATACTTCAGATGACTTCACATTCAGATGACAATGTGTTACAGAGGTCTAGGAAGAATTGGACCAGCAAAGTCCACTGGGTAAGAAGACACCACTTTTCTTCTAGAAAGCATTTTGAGTCAATGGTGAGGGCAGTTTTTTTTTTTTTTTTCTTGCTATTTGAAAATCACTTTTAAATGATGTATTAAATAGGTAGAGTTGAATTTTCACCACACTGTGCAGAATAGCTTCTCTATGCCTATCAGATCTACTTTCTACACTTTTGCACCTACTTTTAACCCCACGGAGGCTGACCTGTGTGGTAGCCCTAACACTTTGGCTTCTGAGAGTGTTCTGCTAGTAGGAAGTCCCAGCAGGCCAGGGAAAGAGAGATGTGTAAGAGAATGAGATCAGGGCATTTATTCCTTGAACCTTCCTTCAGGGTCATTGTAGGCTGGCTATTTCCCTAAGTGAAGTCACTGTTCCTCTCAAGACAGTGCTCTCTGCCTGACTTTTTCCTCCTGGGTTCTGGTAAGAGTTACCTCTCCTCCAGTGCTTAAGAGCTAGTAACAACTCTACTGCAGGTCAGCGGACTGCATTCCCTGTTGTGATTTTCCTATACCCTACCTTTTATGGTCATCCTAATTTAGTATGTTGGAACCTTGGCAGAGAAATATGTAAAAAGATCCACAGAAAATTTATTATGGGTAATCAATCTCATCTGAACAATCAGAAAACAATAGTCTATAAGGAACACACATTTCTTAAAAATTGCATGCATATCATCATCAATAATAGTTATTATTAGATATACTTGCATTGTCAACTTTTTATTTATGATATACAATATTCTAATATTGATAAGTTTTGTAATAACCAGGCACACTTAATTTTTAATATACATTTTAAATTATACAAGATAATCAAGTTATATATTTTAGATAACTAATACTTTTATTAGAGAGAAAATGCTTTGATTTTTTACTTTAAGAGGAATTTTTCTTTTTATCACAGAACTAAAGTATTTCTTATATAGGAAATTAGTCATATTATCGTGGAAGCATGTATAAATTTAGAAAGCATAAAAAACATTAGCAGAATTTACCCATCTTTTTGGGAGTCAAATATTTAAGTTATTCATTATTAATAATTCAAATCAGATTCTTTAGAGAGTCCCATTCTTGGCCAATATTGGAAAAGTGTCAATATATTTTACCACCAGAAACCTGTGCCTTATATTGAAGGTATGTCAAACTGGTCACGTTAGAGCATAATGCCAAAGGTGCACATCATTTGAAGATGAATCCACCCAACATTTTAAAGGAAGAAGCTGAAATCCCCTAAGGGTATTCTTACAAATTGCAAATTCATTGACTTAGAAACCTCTGCATAAAATCACATATTTTACTTGATGACACATTAACACTATCCTTTCCTAAATAATGGGATAAAACAGGGTAAAACCAAACAAGTAATTTGAGAAAAGAGGAAATGTTGTAGAGAATATAGTGTCACTTTTAAGGTCAACTGATGGCTCTTGTCCTTCAGAAATGGAGAAATTCTTTATGCTTCCACATGAAAACAGAGTAGCCAAGAAGTTTAGTTGAATAAACTTGGGTAAAATACACACACCCAGAGTTGTTGTTTATCTCCCACAAATAAATCATCCTGTTCTTCTCATTGAAATATTTGGCTAAATTGATTTCAGAGGCCTGAGTTACAGCACTAGCTGTGTAGTGGTCCATGATATGTTTTGGGTCAAATGAAATAGTAATTTTAAAAACTGAAAAGATGAGATGCACTGTTTTTTTTTTTTCCCCCTTTCCTGCAGTCCTCACCCTGAGAGTCTGACTTAGAAGGGTCACTATTTCAACCAGACCTCATGAGAACAATGAGACTCCGAAATCTCAAAACTGTATCGGGGGTGGATGTGGCTCAAATGGTTGGGTGTCCATCTCCCATATGGAGGGAAATGGGCTCGATCCCCAGGACCTCCCGGTAAATTGAAGAAAAAAAAAAAAACTATCAGGATTTTATCCTGGAAAAGTGATTTGGATTCATATTCTTGAAAGCAAGTCCCATACTACAACTACAATAAAAGTGTCCCAAGATTCAAAAGTATTACAAGTGACAAACAATGTTTTAACAATCATTTAAAAAAAGTTTACCTACTCATAAAGCAAACCTACTAACTTAATTGGACATGAGGTAAAATGCAGAGTTATTCTGTTTTCTCAAGGACAAACCACATAGTCCCCTCTGACATTTTTTCTTAGTTGCCATTTATATTCAATCAGTCATCAAGTACTAATGATTTTTGCAGCCTAAATGCCCCACCGAACTTCCCCGACCTTTTCATTTCAGCGGCCCTACCCAGCCTTATGGCCAAGTACCTGGGTATTGGGTGATAAGCCCTAAATAGACTCTCTAATCCTGGCATTTCCTCTCTCCACTCCTTACATCATGATTAGATACATTATTACTGAAACCCATCCATCGACCTGTCACTCTCTGCTCTAAATCTTAAAGGGTACCCAGAAAGCAAAGCCCACACTCTTTTACTAGTTATTCCAAGCCAGTCAAATTTTAAATTTTAAAACCTAATGAAGCCATGAATAAAGATAATGTTATTATACCCATTAAAATGTAGGCCTGCTAAACAGTTTACAAATTGTGTTTATACACATAATCTCATTAAAGCTTCTAATAACTGGTAGAAAAGTAATATTTACTATTAATATCATTATTACCATGTTTAGGGACCTTAGCAGAAAGTGTTTCTTTTTCTTTTATACATTGTTTTGTGGTGGGGAGAGGAATTGCTAAAAGGATGCAGCCTAGAAAGCCAGGGTGTGAATGGAGGCTGACTGTAGGGGAAAAGACCCAGCTTTGGAAAGTAGCCTGAGATCCAGGGCAGGGCAGATCTGTAGGGAGAAGAAAGGAGCCAAGTTCTTAGCATCTCTGACATGCTAGAGAATCAAGTGCTTTTGAATTTCTTAGGATCAATTGACCCCTTCAGAAGAGGAAATCCCTTTACTACTAGGGATAAGCAATTTTCCAGAAAGAAGCAGGCACTATCAGGTTTATTTTTTTTTAATTTTTTTGTTTTTTTTAGAA
>JAQZBX010050710.1:0-19581 GCA_029593785.1 Cabassous unicinctus | reverse complement strand
CTGCAGGTTGGCTGAAGCTTTGCTCCTTATGTCTTCATTCTAGAAGCCAGGCTGGAGGATGGTCCTCTATCAGGGACATGCCCTTCTCCATGCACAGGGAAAAGAACAGAGAGATGGCAGAAATACATAATGGCTTTTAAAGTTTCTGTTCAGAACTGGCTTCACCCACAGTTCACTGGTCAAAGCAGGTTATATGGCCAAACCCAATGGCAATGGGCCAGGGAAGCACACTCCTCCATGGGAAAGCACTGCAAGTCATGGGGGCAATGGGTAGAGGAAAGGGGATAACTGGGAATGGTCAAGTCCATGACTACAGTCACTCCTTTTACTTTCAACTTTGCTGTATTCACTTCCTTTCCACAGAGAAAACTCCCAAATCTCATTCAATTGTGGCTTCAATTCCAGGGTCTCAACCTCTACATTGATAGGGCTCCTCTCGATGTGGAGAATTACGACCATCTTGCCCCATACACCCAACCTTCAATGCTGGAACAGACACAGAATAACTTCCACCAAAACTCTCCCGTTTAGAAACGGAAGTAATGGGAGGTGCACAATAACCATGAAATTGAATGATGAGACATTGCAAGAGTCCTGTATCCCCTGTAGGTAGGGAAGGTGCCTTGATTAGGCCCCACTTCTTCTCCCCAGGTGTGGGAACTCAGGTGATTCTTTGTGACTCTTGGCTCTCTCCCTCTGGGTAGTGAAAGCCATTCCTTTTCCATCGCCCTTCTTGGCTGCATCTGAAGATTGGAGAACATGCCTTCCCTGGGGGCTGAGCAGTTTTCTCAGCCTGCTTTCTGCTATTAGAAGGTGGAAAATGGAAAGGTCCTTCTAAGCCTTCAGTTGTCACCACCTCTGTGATAGCAAGCTGCCACCTCTTTGGTTCTATAATAATCTCAGAAACACAGTCAACAACTTTTTATTTGTTTTATTCCAGTCAGCTTCTGTGAGACATGCCTATGCCGCTGGATTTAATTGCTGGCAACTTGAACTTACCAGGCTCCCATTGGAGAGCCATGCTCATCGTCTCTTTTCCTTGAGCCACTTTGTCCATCTGAGAGGTTTTCCTTGGGACCACCTTAGTCCTTTCAAAAATTTTAACAAGGGACATAATCGCCAAATCTTTTAACAAGGGATGTAATCGCCAAATCCTCTCCCCAAGTCAGAGTCTTCATTTGAATCCTGATCAATCTTTAGTTGCTTAAAGCATTTCTCAATCTTGTTCTTTACCAATTGGAAAAAAGTAACAATATTCAGAGAGGTAAAAAATAAATGGCTAGAAGATGAGGCTCAAAAAAAAAAAAAAAAAGTAACAGTGTCATCTTTTAATCTTTCAAGTTCCAGAATTTCATAGTTCTCTCCCTTTATCCCTGCTTGCAAATAGATTCATTCAGTTTTAACTCTATCTTTTGGTACCTTGTCAAATGCAGCCAATAGCATCCCAGGCAAGATTCTGTTTCACAACCTCTCCATCTAAAGCCACAAGTACTTTGTGTACATTTTCTGCTTTCTGGATTATCTCAGGCAACAGTTTTAGCAAATATTTCACCTTCAGTAAGATGATTCACCATCTTTATCCAGCCTCTGATACTGGCATGAACCAGTATATATAAGGTTCTTTATTATAGCAGGACCATGCCTTTATACTAATTTCTGTATCCTCTCTCACTTCATTATGCTACCATAACAAACAACCCCAGAATCTCAGTGGCTGACAACAGCACTTCATTTCTTATTTACGTTTCATTTTGGCTGCTGTGCAGCTGGAGTTCCACTCCACATGTCTTCATTCCCTGACCCAGGCTGGAAGACTAGCTTCTATTTGGGATGTGCTAATCATATGGCAGAGGAGAAAGAGCAAGAGAATTGGCAGAAACACTTAGTGGCTCTTAAAGGGTCTACTTGGAGCTGACAGCTAAGCTCACATTTAGTTGGCCAGAGCAAGTTAAGACTGACATCAGCAGGGTAGGGAGGTACACTCTTCCACAGAGAGGAACTTCAAGTCACATAGCAACAGGTAGCGATGTATAGTCATCTTCTAGAGAGGAGGATAAATAATTGGGGACAATATTATAATCTATCACAGCTACTTACCACGCAGGAAGACTTAATTTGGACTTTACATGCACAAGGAAGATGCTGTTGGATGCTATTGAATTTGAGTCATTGTTCTTTCTCTTAAAACTGCAATTAGTATTAACACAACTGATACAAGAGGTAGGACTACAATCATAATACAAAACAGAAAATGCTAGGAGGGATACTTAGGAATCAGAATACAGTGTTAGGAAAGATTCCTTCCAGGTTTAAGGGAGGAGGCAAGACTCCTTGGAAAGGATGAGTAATGGAGAAGCAGGAAGAAGTACACTCTTCTGAAGAGAGGGCGAGGTGCTAGGCAGACCTGGACATCAGGTGGAAGCTTAGGTGAGTGTCTGGGAATGGAAACAGTGGTGGGCAAGCACAGAAAGGAAGGTTAGGCTCTATCATAGAAGGCCTGGCATTCCCAAACAGTGAGTCTGAGTCTGTTCTGAGGCAAAAGGAAGTAACAGAATAGTTTTGAACAGAAGAGTGACAGAGATAAGTTTCAAGAAAATTAAGCAAAATTCAGATCCATCAGGTGCCTTACAATCCCGAGATTTTATGACTCCCTGATTTAAAATATTATGCTTGGTCCCCGCCCTCAAGAAAAGCAGAATCAAATTGGAGAAACAGATTTTACAAAGATATGCTTAACTGTGCTTTTTTAAAAATATATTTTTTATTTTTTCTAAAAGATACTTAGATTACATAAAGTGTTACATAAAAAATTGTAAGGGATTCCCAAATGCCCCACTCCCCACACCTCCCACTTTTCCCCACATTAACAACTTCTTTCATTAGTGTGGTATATTCACTGCAATTGATGAACACATTTTGGAGCATTGCCACTAAGCATGGATTATAGTTTCCATTGTAGTTTACACTCTCTACTACTCAATTCTGCAGGCTATGGCAATATATATAATGGCCTGTATCCATCATTGCAATGTCATTCAGGACAATTCCAAGCCCCCAAAATGCCCCCATATTACACCTCTTTTTCCTGCTTCCTGCTTTCAGCACCTCCAGTGGCCATGGTCTCCACATCAATACATAATTTCTTCCATTGCTAGAATCACAGTAAGTCTATAGTAGAATACCAGTAAGTCTACTCTAGTCCATATTTTCTTCCCCAATCCTGAGGAGTCTGGCATGGTGATGCCCACTCCAACTCTAATTGAGATGGGGCTTCAATCCCATATGACTGATGGATGGGACTCTCTTGATTGCAGTTGTAGACTTTCTCGGTTCCGTGGTATGGTGATTGTCCATCCTCACCTCCTTGTTAGTTGTCCTGGGTGAGTCCAATGAACTGGAGAGTAGGGGTTGCAACTCCATTGAGATTCAGGGCCCAGCTGACACATGGACAGCCTAAAGATTCAAGTCTCTTGGACATACACCTACCAACTCCAACACCAACTATAGGTTCAAATAGAAGGGACAGAAGAGGCATGTGTAGAGAAGTCATAACTGAGTCCAACTCTGACACTCTCAGGAGCACAAACTCCAAAGTAGGGCCCACTGTCAAGACACCAAACTCCAGAGCTATGTACCATGACTGTAGGACCTGGGTGTCTCCAGAGCCCTCAGGAGCCCCACTATTTGGGGTAGTATCTACTCTGGTAGTCTATGAGATCCTGCTGAAACGTGCATAAGCGTTACCTCTGGGATGACCTCCTGACTCACTTTGAAGTCTCCTAGCCATAGAAACTCATTTGTCTTTATCTTTCCCCCCTTTCATTCAACTAGCAATGCTAGTTGGTGCTTGGTAGTAATCCTTCGGTGCCAAGGAGGGTCATCCCTGGGAGTCATGTCCCACACTGGGGAGAAGGTAATGCATTTATATGCTGAGCTTGGCTTAGAGAGAGGCCACATTTGAGCAAAATGGAGGCTCTCAGGAGGTAACTCTTAGGCACCCTACAACACTAGGCTAAGTTGCAATTTCAAGAGCAAAGGCTCATAAGCATAGTCATCAATATCAAGGGCCCATCAATGGACCATCCTTCTTCACTAGTCATTGCCCCAGTACTTGCAATGGGGATTGTTGCTGTTCCATTAAAGAACGTGGCAGAGCTCCCCAGGATGTAAATTCAATATTCTTTTGGTTATCGTGTGAATCTCTACCCACCGTGACAATGCCCCATGAACATTTGAACATATTTATATACCTTATATGTATTCCCAGGTGAACTTCCTCCCATGTATCCCCCATCACTGACACCCCACACCAATGATCCTCCCCTGCCCCACTTGTAACCCTTCTGTGATCCAAAACTTCTTCAAAAATGAAGCCAAGAATATTGTCAAATACAATTAATAGGAAAACAAAATAATAATGATAGGTTTAAACATAAGAAATAAAATACACAATAATTTAGAAAAACAAAAACTAAAATAAAATTAAAAAATTGAAATATTAAAAACCAATGAAAAATATTAAAAATATTTTTTACGTTTTGCATTTCATCACTGTTAATATCTGTTTTCTTGTATGTACAGTGACATTTTCTTCCATTTCTTCCTGTGTCTTACTTTTTTTCATTTTGTCTTCAAAGAAGTTTTAGGTCACAGTAAAGTCACATACAGTATATTGAGGACTCCCATATACTGAACATCTTCCCCCTTTTCCCCCTTCCCATATTAATAACCTTTTTATATGTGGATGGTTCATTTGTTACAACTGATGTACAAATATTGAAACATAGCTACTAACCATGGTCAATGGTTTACATTATGGTTTACATTTTAGACCATACACTTTTATAAATTTTTGATGAAATATAACATGTCCTGTATCCATCATTGTAAGGTCATGCAGAACACTTCTATTGCCCCCTAATACCCCCTTTTCCATCTATTCTATTCCTCTCTCCCCCTCCCTTCAGGACCCACAGCGACCACCAGGCTTCACTCCTTGAAGCACAAGATTCATAGTTACTTGCAACAACACTGAGGACTTAACACACTGGTCTGTCCTCCCCTATTATGAACTGCTCTGCAGAGACACCCACCCCTCTGTTTGAGAACATATGGGGCCTCCCCAGGATGGGAGTCCAATTCCTTCCTGCTCATTATGTGGGTCATCACCCACTGATACAACACACTATGACAAAATGATCACTTGCACATTCTCTGGAAGACTGACCCAGGTGTGCCCTGTCCCGAATGCCCCTCCTTTCAACACCCTACACCAGTAACCCTTTCTTGTCATTTTGCCAAAAGAGCTTTCCCAACATTGTAGTTTCAACCACATATCCACAAATCTCCAGTGTTCACCTGTTCCCTTCCCCAACTCTCCCACCAGTTCCATGGACCGTCCAACCCACCCTCCCCATCCTACTCCTTGTCAAACTGGCATGGCCTAACCCAATAGTATCACTACACCCCTGTCATATGCCTTCACTGCTCAACTACTCAATTCTACCTTATCGTAGATTTTGCCCATGTAGGCATTGGCTCACAACTTTCTTCTCCCTTTCTATTTCCTGTAAACTGTCTTCCAGACTCTAGTGCTCTTAGTCTGCTTGATTTGCTTAAGTCATATCAGAGAGGTTATGCAATATTTACCCTTCAATGCCTGGCTTGCTTCACTCAACATAAGGTCCTCAAGATTCATCCATTTATCCTGTAAGTTAGTACTGTATTCCTTCTTACAGCTGAGCAATATTCTATTGTATGTATATAACACATTTTGTTTATCTATTCATCTATTGATGGGCATTTGAGTTGATTCCAACTTTTGGCAATAGTGAATAATGCTGCTATGAGCATTGGTTGCATATATCTGTTCGTGTCCTTGCTTTCAATTCTTCTGGGTATATCCCCAGCAGTGGAAGTGCTGGATCATATGGCATATCTATAGTTAGTGTTTTTAGTAACTGCCAAACTGTCATCCACAATGACTGGACCATTCTACATTCCCACCAGCAGTAGATGAGGATTCCCATTCCTCTATATCCTCTCCAACACATAACTGTGTTTTTACATACTGCCTTATTCCTGAAGGACTCTTGCACAAAGATGGCATAAATTAAAAGTGAAGAAAAGAAAAATAAGGATGTAGATACTGGGGAAATGGGAATGATGTGAACCATCCAGAGCTGTCCGCTGGCCATGAGCAGGTCTCACTTTTGCTGCTAAGCTTTCTGAAGGCCCACTTAAAATAACAAAACAATGGTTTAGGAGATAAGCTATGATTCTTGACCTTTGATGAGTCAGAAGCTACTTCCAGTGGTCCTAATAAAGACAGAACTGCGTGATGTAATGCTTATTGCCCTTTGAACTTCCTTTCTCTAGATGGTGTTTTAGTTTCCTAGGCTGCTCAAGCAAGTACCATGAAATCGGTTAAACATAGGGAATTTATTTGCTCACAGTTTTGTGGCCAAGAATATGTCCGAAACAAGGCATCACAGTGAAGCTTTCTCCCCGAAGACTGTGGCATTCTGGGGCTGGCTGCTGGATATCCTTGGTTTCTCTGTCACATGGCAGGGCACATGGCAGCATCTCTTGGATTCTTCCTTCTCTTCTAGTCTCCATTTCACTTCCCTGCTTTCTGTAGCTTTATCTCTTTCTCTATGTATTTGATTCTTATATAAAGGACTCCAGTAACAGGATTAAGTCCCATCCTGACTGAGGTGGGTCACACCTTAACTGCAGTAACCTCATCAAAAGGTCTTACTTACAATGGGTTCACAGCCACAGGAATGGGTTAAACATTTTTTTTCTGGGGTTCATACAGCTTCAAACCACCACACATGGTGACAAGCTTGACGAGGCCATTTCTTATAACTACCCACTGAAGTGCTTTCCAGTTAACCCAACTCTTCAAGGGGGACAGTATTTAAAGTCTAGGTCTACCACTTTTGCCTATTCCAGTTTGAAATGGAGAAAAGACTTAACTATCTGGAAGAGTGGAACAAAGTGAGTGTTCCTCAAGGTTTATCCCTGAATCTGGTTTATCATAGCAAGCTTTGGATGAAAATTGAGCTACAATGCACTTGAGGCTTCCTTCTCTGATGAACATATTGAAAGCAGCCATCCTTTGTTGCCACTTGAGTACAGACTTTAGATCAGAGGTCACCTCTGGCAGCCTTCAGGCTACATGCAGCCTGCAGGCTTGACTGGCCCCTACTGTGCTTTAAAGTTGTTTGACTATTGTCAAGAATTAAAAAGCTAAAAGTTTCACAAGTATTCCAGATGTTCAACTTCTTGAAAGGAGAGAAAGATATGAGATGCACTATCCCATGGCATGAATTAGGGTAGAGATGAGTAAGAACCGTTCCTTTAAGACAGACTGTTTGCCGTCCCATTTTCCATATCTCCACCACTCCGTCTCTCTGACATTGAGGTCATGCATCCACTGTATGCATTATTGTGCTATTGTTGTGTTATTGCTTTTCTTACATTTGGCCCATTTCATGTTATATCATAGGCCTTTGAGTTTGTAACTCCTGCCTCAGAAAGTGGAACTGGGGGTATAATTGGCCGTAAGAGATAAAGAACCCCCAAATCATGCACATCTGAAATGAAGGCCATCACATGTCTACTTGGAGGTTAATTGAAGGCTTTATGAAGGGTCAAGACAGCCCCCAAAATAGTTTAGACTCTACTACATTGCACAAAATATTTAATTATGGTCCCCAAATTCTTATAAGCAGAATTATAACTGATTTAGCCAGGAAATTTTGTAGAGGAATATGCCTGTAATTTTTTTTTCAGGCAAAAGAAAATCTTTATAAAGCACTCAAGTAGAATTGTGAGCACTGCTCCCCCTGGGTTACCCTATAAAATGAAGGGCTCCTAAAATATCATAATAGTAGCTATCATGTATTGAGTTCCTATTCTAACACTTGTCTCAGTCTACCAGGGCTGCTACAACAAATACCATACAATGGGTTGGCTTACACAACAGGAATTTATCGTCTCATGGTTTTGGAGGCTAGAAATCCAACATCAAGCTATTGGTAGGGCTTGCTACGCCTGGGGTCTGTAGAATTCCAGCAATCCTCTGATACATGGTGATCTCTCTTCCCTGGGTCTGCTCCTCTGGCTTCCGCTGACTTCTGGTTCTACCGACTGCTGCGTCCAAATTTCCTGTGCTTATGAGGACTCCAGCCATATGGATTTAAGCCCACCTGATTCAATTTGGCTCATTCTATATACAAATGAGCCCACACTTTAATTAAAATAACATCTTCAAAGGTCCCATTTACAAATGGGCTCACTCCCATAGGACCAGGGGTTAGTATCTGAACATGTCTTTTGTGGGAGGCATGATTCAATCCCCAGCCACACCCTACTTAGTAAATTATATTGCTAATGAGATGATCAGCTGACAATATAACTTCTGTTCTAGTTTTTAATTCTTTGGGGAAAGAAGGGATGAGGGGCTCTTCAGCTGATTTTTGGGATGTCATTGAAATTTAGATGATATTCTTTCTTTGCCCCAAATGCAGTAAGCAGGAAAAGATATGGGTACCCTCCGTAGAGGTCATCATGTTGTTTTGTCTGTGAGGGGGCGTGTCATCAGCCTTCTATGCTTACTAAACATGGAATAGAATGTCTAAGACAGACATAGGAATCTCCCAAGGATAATTTGTAAAGATGTCTCTGTTGGGAGAACTTTGAGATACATCAAAGAAATTGGTCCAATCCCTTGTAAAGAATTCCCATAGAAGATAAGAGAATAGTGGTTCTAAGTCCACAAGGAGTGAATGCCGGCACCCATTACTGCATAGTAATCTTTAAATGTCTGGAGCATTTAAGGAATCTCTCTATATGTGGCTGAAAGTGTGGGAATTAAGAATTCCAACTTTGGGACCTTAAGATATGGACACAGCATTTATCCAGGACACTTTCATTGAGAGACAGAAAACAAAACCAAAATAGCTAAAGCAAAAACAAAAACAAAAACAAAAACAAATTTATTGGCTCCGGAATTGATAAGTACAGGTGTGAGCATATGTAAATCCAGGTGCTCAGACATGTTAGAGTACTGGTGCTCTCCCTCTCTTATCCCTGTTTTCTCCTATCCATATCACTGTCAAGCAGGTGTTCATCATATGATGGGACCGATGGCAATCAATAGGTCAAGGCTTTCCTGACCTTGCTTATGATCCCAGAAACAAGGTTTGGTAGCTGAAGAAGAGAAGTAAAAACATGCAGAGCAGATAAAATTAGTCTATTCCATTCCAATGCTCAGCACACACATACTCTTGACAATGTGTGAATTATCAAGAACATTCTCATCTAACATAATCAAACCTCCCACATACAACTGAAATCATACTCAGCCTGTCTTAGTTACCCAGCTCCTAAAACAAATACCATACAATGGGTTGGTTTAAACAATGAGAATTTATTCGCTCACAGTTTTGAAGCTAGGAGAAATCCAAAATTGAGGTGTCAGCAAGGCAATGCTTTCTTCTGCAAATTGTGGTGTTCTGGGGCTGGCTGCTGGTTATCCTTGGCACTTGGCTTTTCTGCCACAAGGCTGTGCACATGGCAGCATCTTCTTTTAATTCTGGGTTCCACTGACCTCCAGCTCCTACTCCTCCTTGTGTCTTTCTCTTCATAATGCCTCCAGTAATAGGATTAAAGCCCAGCCTCATTCAATTGGGCCACACCTTACACAAAAATAAGATCAAAAGATCCTATTGTCAATGGAAATGGATTAAGAATCCTTAAGATGAAGAATGTGTTTTTTTGTTTTTGGGGTTCATAATTCAACCTGCCACACAGCTCCCACTCAAAAGAAATGCCAGCCAATATTTTATAGTTTATATAGTTAGTGCATTCATTTGCAAGTCCAGAGTCTTGGGGTGCTGTGCATTTATTTATGTCCTGATATAGCTCTTAATAGTCATACATATAGATACATGATACAGTTAGCCATACTCAACACGCTAATATAGAATGATAGAATAGAACAAGATAACAGCCATGAAAACTTCTGATTAGGAAAGGCACAAGAGGAAATGAAACTCAGAAGTCAGAGCACACAATATCCTGTTGTGCAGGGAGAGCAAAGATTGATAAACTAGATTGGATTAGTTTCTGTTACTTTCAAGCAAGAGTCCTAAATAACACTAAAATTAATACCAGGAGTGGGGTGTTATCCACTCCCCATGTTTGTGGAGGTAAACTAACAATAAAAGATAACAGGATAGTCCTGACAAGACTACAGGCAATGGGTGAGAGAACAGGAATAGAGGGTCAATTACTACAATAAAAGGGGAGTGGTTATTTGAAAGACAACAAGGAAACTAACCATTCATTACAGGCATCTCTGAATGAACTTTTCACGAAGGGAGTGAAATTGCCATCCTTAAAGATTTCAGGAGGCTGTGACCAAGGGCTGGATTCAATGGTCTGTTTAGGCTACTCCTAATTTAAGATAGTAAAATCTTATTGTCTGTATGGCAAAGACCAATTATCAATTTATTCTTTAAGAATGTGTGTGTTTATGTGTGTGTGAGAGCATGTGTGCATATACACACATGTGCACCTCTATGAGTGTGCTAATTACAAAGAAGGACTCTTCGATAATTACACCTCCAGAATGAAGGTGCAGCCTGGAGAAGCTCCCTACAGCCACATGGTTGTCCGTCTCTCTCTGCTTTTTCAGTTACTACCTTTTTTGCCTAGACAACTCTTTTCTGAAGTTTGATTGTCCCCAGCGCTTCCTTTGAAAATCTCTATGTTTCCCCAGAGGAGGAGATTTTACACCTTGGCCCCTGCTTTTCTCCTAACCAAGGAAACATCACTGAATCCTGCTCAGTAATTGCAAGATTTTTAATGGGGTGCGTGAGAGTTGAGTAGGTCAAAGATGAGCTGCAGTTCTCTAAGCAAGAGCGAATGAGAATGCTCTAATTCCCACTTATTCTGACCCAAGAGATATATAACAAACTCGCTTACTAAATCTACTCAGAAAGAAAACATAATTCGCAAAATAAGTATTAGTTTTGCTTGGAGACAATATAATCCAATCTCTTATCTAGGAAAGGATATATCTCTTGTAAGTTTGCCTTTGGTCTTGATTTTGTATGTGTGGGGGGGAGTGTAGATGCCAATATTTTTGTACTGAGTACAGTGTATTTCTTTACTGCCCTGATTAATTCTGCCTTGATTTACACCAGCTCAGAAGGGTCTGTCTCTTATGCAAGAGAAATGATACCATCTCCTATTTGATACTTTAGATTCCAAATCTACCCAAACAGAAGTGGTGCAAGCATGCATGGCTGGGAGGGGGTACCAGTTATCAGTTGTTTTCTCTACCAGCTGTCTAGTTAAATAATTTAAACATATAAATAAATAACGATTACAGAATAGTGACGTTTTCTAGAGTTTTCTATGAAAAGCTTTGGGGTCACCACATGTATTAGTTTCATGTGGCTGCTTGTAACAAATTACCACAAACTGGGTGGCTTGGAGGCCAGATATCTGCAGTCAGCCTCCTGATGGGCAGGGCCATGCTCCCACTAGAGCAGGGGTTCTTAGACTTTCTTTACTAAGTCCACACTATACTGTGCATTATTTAATAAATATATCACACCCGCACCAACACATCCCCACAAGAATAATGGTTTTTTTTTGAATTTCAATTCAAGCTCATGGACCCTTTGTTAAGAACCCCTGCTCTAGAGGTTCTGGTGGAGAATCTGTTCCTTGTCTCTTCCAGAGACTGGTGGCTGCCGGCATTCCTTGGCTTGTGGCTGCATCACTCCAATCTATGCCTCTGAGGTGACATTGCTTTCTCCTCTTCCATCTGTCCCAACTCTTTCTCTGCCTCTGTCTTCTAAGTCCCATCTGGACAATCTAGGATAAGCTCCTCATCTCAAAATCCTCAATTTAGCCACATCTGCAGAGATAATTTTTCCTAATAAGGTAACATTTTGGGTATCTTTGGGAAACATTATTTTGCTTACTATAACAATGTTTGTGGGAGTAGTCTTATGAAAAGAGTGAGAGTCTGAGAGAAGAGCAAACATGTTAAAAATGTTCTGGTGGTGAAAACAGCAAGGTCAGTGGCATGATGCCTTGAAACAATGAGGCATGTTTCGATAACAATTAGATTCAACAAGCATTTCTTGGGTATCTGCCATGTGTTATATGAATAATTCATGGGCACTTTTTAGGAAAGAACTTTTAAAATGTTGGTTGAGTATTGGAAGATTATGTAGACAATATGAGTTATGATCAGATTGTGAGGTTAGAATGCCACCAAAGGTTATTTTTCCCATAGGTATTGTGGGAAGATGGATGGGAATTATAATAGGAATATTTTGAGAACTTGACTAATAATTCAATTGTAATATACTAAGAAAAGATAAAGAAATAAGAGAAACGGCAAACCAGAATAGATCTGGACTTAAACTGGCTCAATTTTATTCTCTTGTAATAACACTGAAGTGTCTTATGCACATATAGTGATAGAAGAATGAAATATTTCATGGCTTCTTCTGATCTTTAGAATCTACTATTTCTACTCAGCTAAATTCATTGTAGTACTTTCATTATTGGACTTCTGATTTGATTTTCTTATAATTGATATTCTCAAATTTCCTTTGCTGCCAAGGTGTCTTTTCAGGATTTTTACCATATTTCCTGCAACTAGAATTCCTGTCTCTCAAAATTGCACTGGATGTTTCCCCACTGTTTGGTCAGGGGTCATATTCAAATTGGAGCAGCAATAGTTTTGTGAGAAAAAGAAAGAGACTGAGTGAGTGAGACTGAGCAAGAAAGAGAGTGAGAAAGAAGAAGAAGAAGGAGGAGGAGGAGGAGAAGAAGAAGCGAGATAGAGAGAGATTAAGAAATAGTTGAGGGAAGTAGATGTAGCTCAAGCAATTGAGCTCCCACCTACCACATGGGAGGTCCCAGGTTCGGTTCCCGGTGCCTCCTAAAGAAGACGAGCAAGACAGTGAGCTGATGGGACGGGCAGGCGTGGCGAGCTGATGCAACAAGCTGATGCAACAAGAGACACAAGGAGGAAAACACAATGAGACACACAACAAAGCAGGGAGTGGAGGTGCCTCAAGCAATTAAACCTTCCTCGCACATGGGAGGCCCTGGGTTCGGTTCCTGGTGCCTCCTAAAGAAAAGGAAGATGAGCACACAACGAACAGACACAGTAAGTGCAAACAATGAGGGAGTATGGAGAAATAAATAAATAAAATAAAATCTGAAAAAAAAATAGTTGAGGAGCAGAGGAGAGGACTTGAGAGATCAATTCATAGAGTCAAGAACTAGAATGCAGGTTACCAGGGGCTGGGGTGGGGGTGGGAAATGGTGAGTCAATGGTTCACTGGTGCCAAATTTTTCTTTGGAGTGATGGAAAAGGTTTGGTCATGGATGGTGGTGATGATAACACAACATTGTGAATGTAATTAACACCACTGGATTGTATAGTTGAAAAGAGGTTAAAATGGGAAATTTTATGCAGTATATATGCTAACACAATAAACGTTTAAACAAACAAACAACCCTGTACAACCATACAACACAAAGAGTGAACCCTATATAAACTATGGACTTGTTAATATTATAATTATAATAATATTGGTTCATCAGTTGTAACAAAGTTACCACATTAATGCAAAATCTTAATAAGAAGGTAAAATGTGTTTGGTAGGGGTGTATGGTAACTGTACTTTCTGCATAACTTTTCTGTAAACCTACAACTGCTCTAAAATTTGTCTATTAGAGACAGAGACAGAGAGACAGAGAGAGAGAGAGAGGGAGAGAGAGAGAGAGAGAGAGAGAGAGAGATTAGCTAGTGAAAACCCTACAATAAAATAAAACTTGTGTCCTTGGAGGCAAGAACAGTGTCTTACTCCTCTCTGTAATCCTTGGCAGCAAACACAGGGCGTGGCTCAAAGTACGGCCTCAGTGAGGAAAACTGGGGTATCCTCTGAACTTACTTACGGTGACTGGATACGTCGGCCCCTGTGCATTGGTCTCACCAGTAGGAGAGAAAAGCACATTAGGGAACATCTGTTATTTGTATATCAATTTTTAAAACGTTAGTCTTGTCCCATCTAACTTAATTCTCATTACAACTCCATGAATGAGGTCTAAAATTCCCATTTACATGTGAGGAAAGGAGAATCAGAGAAGTTTCTAGTCTCCAAAAACACTGGGAATAAATGTCAAGACCACATACAATCCCTGGTCCTGCTCCAAATCCCTGTCTCTAACATGCTTTATTATTTTACGTTACAATTTAAAAAGCAATAGCGTGAAGCAAGTTAATGGATTGATCCTCTGATCTTTAAGATACTTATAATTCTCAAAAAACAAAACAAAACAAAACAAAAAGACGAAAGAAAAAAGAAAAGGGTGTTTACCGTCATCCTGGTGAAACTGACTCTGTGGAATGTTTTGCAAAAATACAAAAGAGGAAGTAATCCCATACCGGACCACAAGGTTCTGCTACTGTCCAGCCTACCACCCCCTTCTCTGTTTCATCTGAACGTCAGGAAGTTGCATTGGAGATGTTGATATTGTTTTCTGGTCTTTGCCAAGAGGTCAGATATGCAGACAAATTACAAGTGACCAACCAGAGCCCATGTTTTGACGTTGCTCATTCCTGCATGCTAACACTTAGACTGTATCAAAATTATCTGAATGCATGTTAGTCAATTTTACTGTACTGTAAATACCTTAAGACCAGGATTTAAGCTTATTAATCATTATATCCCTTGAGTCTAGCACTGTACTTGACACATAACTGATGTTCAAGAAGTTCTTGTGGGAAAGAAATAGATACAGAATGATATATTTTTTTAATTAAAGAAGTTGAAGGTTTACAGAAAAACCATGTAAAAAATACAGCTTTCCCATATACCCCTATTGTTGACATTTTGCATTAGTGTGGTAGTTTTGTTACAGCTGATGAAAGCATATTAAAATTGTGCTATTAACTATAGTCCATAGTTTATGTTAGGTGTGTTTCCCCCCGTATACCACCCTATTATTAATTCCTTGCATTAGTGTGGCACATTTGTTAGAATTCATGAAAGAACATTTTTGTACTTGTACTATTAATTATAGTCCATGGTTTACAATAGGACTTGCTGTGTTATACAGTTTTATGCTTTATCTTAAAATTTTTATTCTAGTAACATATATGACCTAAAACTTCCCCTTTTAACCACATTTACGTTTATAATTCAGTACTGTTAATTACACCCACAATATCATGCTATACTTACCACCATCCATTTCCAAAACTTTACCATAACTAAATAGAAATTCTGTACAAATAAAGCATTAACTCCCCATTCTTTACTCCTGACCCAGGCCCTGGTAACTTGTAGTCTACATTCTAACAAGCCTTTTGCCCATTTTTCAAATTGGGCTATTTGTCTTTTCATTGTTGAGTTATAGGATTTCTTTATATATTCTGGATATTAAACCTCATTGGACAAGTAGCTTCCAAATACTTTCTCCCACTGAGTAGGTTGTCTTTTCACTTCCATGATAAAATACTTTGATAAACAAAACTTTTTAATTTTGATGAGGTCCCATTTATCTATTTTTCCTTTTGTTGCTTGTGCTTTGGGTGTAAAGTCTAAGAAACCATTGCCTAACACAAGATCCT
Organism: Cabassous unicinctus; assembly: GCA_029593785.1. Taxonomy (NCBI): domain Eukaryota; kingdom Metazoa; phylum Chordata; class Mammalia; order Cingulata; family Chlamyphoridae; genus Cabassous; species Cabassous unicinctus. The sequence continues at coordinate 3,899 of JAQZBX010050710.1, read as the reverse complement.
GAAGATGCTTCCCTACATTTTCTTCTAAGAGTTACACAGTCTTGGTTCTTATATTTAGGTCTTTTGATTCATTTTGAGTTAATTTTTGTATATATTGTGAGATAGGGGTCCTCCTTCATTCTTTTGCATATATACATAGAATGATAGTTTTGATTTTTACCAGAGCTTGAATCAAAACCATAAAGAACAATAGGACATTAATAAATATGGAGTCTGCATAGAACTCCATAGACGCTTACTCATTCTTCAAAGCATGTTTCAAATGCCACTTCATTTGTGCAGTCTTCTCTAATCTGGTGAGTCAGAATTTACACATTCCTACAGTATCTCTATTTCAAACTTATTTAGCTTCATATGGTACTTCGTTGTTTCTGAATCCGTCTCCCCATCGATGGCAAGTCACCTTAGAGTTGGTAACCTAGTTTTATTTTGCTTCAAGATCCCTCACTCTGCCCCACCCAGTGTCCAGCATTAGATATGCACTCAATAAAAGTTGATTGTTTAAATAAGTAAATGAATGATGAATGAAGGAATGCTATCTTTCATATTTGACGATGCCACTGAATTGCTGCTAGCCCCATTGTCAAAGAAAAAAGGATGGCTAAGAAATTAAAAGTGCTCGCCATTTGGTTACAATGTTTCAATTTTTTATTTGCTATTTTCTGTTGCTTACCCTCTCTTTCCCCAGTTTCAACAATCCCCAGCTACGTGTCTCTATATCGTAGAGGCTGCTTCTAAAAGCAAACAGCTAATGAATTAGGAATAGGATCGTTTGGTCAACTTCTCACTAAATTTGTCTCTTATTTGGCCTGGTTTTCCAGCTTTGCAAAGCAGGAAAAGTATTCCCAGCTTTGTTGGATGGCTGCAAGTTGCAAACGCTGTTAAAGGCAGAAGAGGTCAGTTGCAGTGAATATTGGCTGTGTTTGCTGTTCACCTTCCACTCCCTTTCAAGTAGAAGCATAGCAATTTTGCTTTAAGGAATCTACTCTCTCTCAATCCTCAGTCCATGAGGTTTGGGTCAGTCTCCATTCCTACCTGACTGATTGGGGATTGAACCCAGGCCTAAGCCAAATTATCACATCATTCCCATCGCCACTGCCCATCACCATCACGTCTGGTTCAGGGTTAGGCACCTGACTTATATTAGGCCAAGGAGAAAACGACTTCCAGAACTTGTTTTTATTTTGGTAAAGATGTGTGATGAGGCTGGGTTGTGGCTCTTGAGAATTGAGCTCACAGAAAGCTGAGTGAAAGGTGTTATAATTTTTGTTCCTAAACTGAACTTCCCCAGAAGTCAGGCTTATTCCTTATCCTTTATTAAGTCCATGACCCAATAAATCCCCTTTTGCTTAAGCCTGTTTGCACTGAGTTTTCTGTAACCCAAAGAATCCTAACTATACGCTACAGGTATGAAGCATAAGCATCTTTTAGGGTGGCCTGTTAAAAATGCAGATTTCCACAAACCCAAAGGTAAAGGTCGAGGAACGTGCATGTCAAGGAACGTGCATTTAAGCAAAAAGCCCCGGTGGGTCGAAGGCAGAACAAACCTTGAAAAACACTGTTATAGCTATTGGGAGTGGTAACAGTGAACAATAACAACAACAAAATCAGAGGAGGTGTAAAGTATCAACATAGTAGCTGAAAGTCAAGACCCATTCTTTGCCTTGATGTCACAAAGAGGAAAATCCATTGAGGAATGAAGAGTTGATTTCATATTCAAAGCTTTTCCTTTCAGGAACTATTTGCTCTATTTCTCTTTGCTCTTTCTGCCCAGCTTAGGTAGTGTGATCTTATGTTTCAGTTTGCCTGGGATTGCCCAGGTATCCAACTGTTGTTCCAGTATAATTATTAATAGTACTTCCACTCCCAAAAGTCACCCTTTTTGATGGTTACTCTAGGTTCAGGACACAGAAAAGATTTCTTAGGTCTCTTCCAGCATTTCCAAACTATTGTTGAGCCTGAGCTATATATATATACACACATATATACATGTATATATATATATATATATATACACACACACACATAAACCTTGCTAGAAGAGACTATGATATCTTAAAAATCATTATTACCAATCTAAAATTCTTAAAAATTCAGAAACTCAGGGGGCTTCTGTGAAGCATATGAAATGAAAGTATAATAATAATAATAATTACAATAAGGTCATTTAGAATGTCCCATCATTCTCAGAATTGACTCATTCTAAGAAAGTGCCACATAAACACATGAATCCCCATGGGAAAGGCCTTAGAAATGAGAACAGAATGCTGTGTAGACATATGGGAGAGATGATAACTCTCTGTCACATTCATACATGGCCTGGATCAATTAATTAATAACTGCCAGAGAGTAATTCTGGAGCAACTATCACTTCTGGGCTGTTGATAAAGGGATATGGCAATAGAGAGAAAAGCAAGTAAACTTTTTTGGCAGGTAAAAGAAGTTCTATTAGAATCATTTTTTAAAGCACCTGGAATGGAGAGAGACATAATATGCCAGAGACACATATTGCAGCAGTTTATGTTTCTTCTAAACGAGATGATTAAACATACACACACACACACACACACACACACACACACAAACCCCAAACCTTGACTCGTTTGGTTTTCTTTACTGATGTCAATTACAAATATTAAATGAAAACATGCAAAAATAGGTTACTTGTGTTTCATGTGTAATTAAGGCCTATCTTTTATTTAGTAATGACTTTTTCCTCCCTTAAAATAGGTACACAGTTGTTAACTATTTCAGGAGAAATGATGGGTCCATATTCATATTTTTAACATTGGAGGAATTTCGTTCAGAGATTTCTGCCTAAGGGCTGTTGTTTCAAGATAATTTGCACACTGCTTGTCTGGTTCTGTTAAGACACAGCTGTAAGTTCTTTCTATCTATATTTGGAGATGGAGTGAAGGACGGCTAGCACTGACCATCTGCATGAGGAGCGTGTTGGGTGGGGGGGGGCACATAGCAACGCATAGCTATGAGGGTCATTACTCGACCTTTCTACACCCTGCCTACCTGCCCTGACCCTGACCTCTGACTCTGGATGTTCAAAAGAGGAATGGCAGCCATATGGGTTTTCTCCTCAGTCTTATCAGACTCAATGTTCTCTTTGTAGAGTAAATACAGTATTATGTAACAGGCTCTCCACTCTTCTGACATTAAATTCATAGATAATATAATCAATCTTTACACCATAGCTTTAAGAAAATCAATATAATGATGTAATTATAATATGAAGAACAATCATGGAAATAATTCATAATAAAATAACATATATTTCAATACATACATATTCAGACACTACTTACAAAGAGATAATGAAATAATCCAGTGCTTGCAACTAAACTTAAGATTTATTCTAAGTGTAACAGCTTTAAATGCAAACTGATCCAGGTGTGTTCTACCGAAGCCTCAAATACTGTGAGAAGCTTTGCCATTGGTGACATGATTTTTAAAAATGATGATCCACTCTTGGTAATATTCATAGAAAAGGCCAATCTTCCCTCATGTTACAGAGTACTTCGTTCCTGGAAAATTGAGTATATCTTAAAACCTTGTAAAAATACTTTGTGTTTATGTGCAACCCTGAGTTCTAGGCTCAAACAATTATAAACAGGTTTCTCACCTACATGAATGTTTGGAGGGACATTGAAAATCACAAATGACCTGGGACAATTCTTCATGGATGGGACTGCCCTGTGCATTTCAGTGTATCTTGCAGTTATGCCCTCCCCAATCATGTGACAACTAAAACCCCCCACTCCCACCCCATTACCAGAATGTCTTCTAGGAGATAGTATTAACTCCATTGAAAATCATTCCCTTATTCAATTCATTCAAGTCAGGAAACATTTACACAAGTCTTCATTTGCTTTTTTTTTTTTTTTTTT
>JAQZBX010050709.1:0-19570 GCA_029593785.1 Cabassous unicinctus | reverse complement strand
AGGATCATTTGTACATAGAATTTTGGGTTAACAAGAAGTTTCCCTGAGCACTTTGAATATGTCATCCCACTTCTTTCTGGCCTCCATGTTTTCTGATGAGAAACCAGCTACTAATCTCATTGAGATTGAATATGATGAGTTACTTCTCTTTTACTGCTTTCAAGAGTCTTTGTCTTCCAATAGTTTATGATGTGCCTAGGTGTGATCGATCTCTTTGTGTTTATCCTATTTGGAGCTTACTGAGCTTTTCAGATGTGTAAACTAATATTTTTAAACAACTTTGGGAAGTTTGGTCCACTATTTCTTCAAACATACTTTCTGTTTCTTTTTCTTTCCCTTTCCTTCCCATTGTGCATATGGTGATATGCTTGATGCTATTCCACAGTTCTCTAAGGATCAGTTCAGTTTCATTTTCATTCTTTATCTTCCACAGACTGGACAATCTCAATGGACTACAAGTTCACTAATTCTTTATTCTGCCTTTTCAAATCTGCTCCTGAGCCATTGTAGTGAATTTTTCATTTCAATTATTGTACTTTTCAACTCCAGAATTTCTACTTTGGGTCCTTTTTATAATCTATATCTCTTTATTGCTATTCTCTTTTTGACAAGACTCATCCTCCTTTAGTTTTTCAGATATGATTTCCTTTAGTTCTTTGCACATCTTTAAAATAGTAAGTCCAATGCCTGGGCTTCCTCAGGGAGGTTTTCTATTGATTACTTTTTTTCCTCCTGTGTATGGACCATACTTTCTTGTTTCTTTGCATGCCTCATTTTAAAAACTTTTTTTAAAGGATGTACCAGGGATTGAACCCAGGACCTCGTACATGGGAAGCAGGTGCTCAACCACTGAGTTACATCCACTCCCCAATAAGAGTTGGTTTTCTCGTTTGTTTGTTTTTGCTTTTGTTTTTTAGGAGGTACCAGGAATTGAACCTGGGACCCAATACATGGGAAGCAGGCACTCAACCACTTGAATTAGGGAGCAGGTGTAGCTCAGTGGTTGAGTGCCTGCTTCCCATGTACGAGGTCCTGGGTTTGATCCCCAGTACCTCCTAAAAAAATTTTTTTTTTTTTTTAAAGAAACACTTTTATTAACACACATTCCTATCCACTAAACATACATTACTCCTTTCTCCTTCTCTCCATATCCTGGTGATCTTTATGCCTCATATTTTTTGTTGTTATTGAAAACTGGACATTTAAATAATCTAATTTTTTAAATGTTAAAATATTTTTTAATAGTGTGGCAACTCTGGAAATCAGATTCTCCCCTCTCAGGGTTTGTTGGTATTTATTGTTCATTTGTTTGTTTTAGTGACTACTGGACTAATTCTGTACAGACTGTATTCTTTGTTGTGTGTAGCCACTGCAGTCTCGGTTAGCTTAGTCATCAGCGAATGGTTGGGCAGAGATTTCCTTAAACATCTGGAACAGAAAAAGTCTCCCAGTCTTTGCCGAGGGCTCTGTACTCGTTGGAGCATGCCTTCAACAATCAGGCGGGCAGCTTCCATCCCTGCCTTGGTCTTCACTTCCTGCTGGCACAGAGCCTTGGGGTCCGTCAGAAGTGAGCACTTGGGGCAAGTCTTTCATGAACATGTCCACAGCTCGGTGCCTGCATATGGCCTTCTAGATTCTCAGGTCTATGTCAGAGATTTTTATTAGCGCAATTGAAGGTTTACAGAAAACTCATGCAGAAAGTACAGAGTTCCCATATACCTCCTCTCACATACAGTTTCTCTCTCATTAACATTTTAAAAATAACATTGTGGTATCTTTGTAACAATTGATGACAGAATGTGTTAACTATAGTCCATAGTTTACATTAGCCTCACTCTTCATGTTGTATAGTTTTACGGGTTTTTTAAAATATTTTATTCTGCTAACATATATACAATAATGCTTTGCAGACACTCTGACCTGAATGGGTGTCTCCTTGCAGGTCAGCCTCACCCTGGATGAAATAATTGATGGCGTCAACAACTCAGACCCAGATTTATGGTTCCAGGCTACCCAGGCAGCCAGGTACTGCCACATGGACTTCAGCTGTTTGCTGGCTTGTCTCTAGAAATGAGCTTCTCTAGTAGCCAGTTTAGTTTCTTGGCAGTGGCAAAATGCCTACGCAATACAAGAAAAGGCTAGTCCATCCAGACACGAGATGCAAATTCTACTCTACGCTGTCCTTGAGGCCAACTTAAAATATTCAGTGTGTTGTCAGAGATGAATTGCTTGATTTAAATTGGCCTCTACAGGAATCTCAGTTCAGAGATAATACCTCCAGGGGAAATGTTGCTTTATCTCTGCAAAATGCTGTGGGCTGAGCTCTAGGATATTGAGTAGCTCTGGCATAGCTGTTTGTCTCATTTGATAGTTAGGAGTGTCAAGAACACCTTACATAGAAGGTCTTTAAATACTTGCCTTTACATGACTGTTTTTGTTTTTTTATTTTTTGTTTTTGTTTTTGTTTTCCTCCTTTCTTTCAATGCATAGGAAGATGCTGTCCAGGGAAAGGAACCCTCCTCTAAAACTGATAATAGAAGCAGGGCTCATTCCCCGGCTGGTGGAGTTTCTGAAGTCCTCACTTTACCCCTGCCTGCAGTTCGAGGCAGCCTGGGCCCTGACCAACATTGCTTCGGGGACTTCGGAGCAGACCGGAGCTGTTGTCAAAGAAGGAGCCATCCGGCCCTTGGTCCAGCTCCTGTCCTCCCCCCACATGACCGTGTGTGAACAGGCAGTGTGGGCGCTGGGTAACATAGCAGGTGAGCCTCTCCCCCAGTGGGCTGGGGAGCAGTGGGCCGGCCAGGTGGCTTGCTATGGGAGTTCTTTGGGTAGACTGATAGGCTCGATATCCTGAAACCCCTCTGCTATGGGTTGAATTGTCTCCCCAAAAAGCTGTATTGAAGGCGTAACCCCCGGTACCTGTGAATGTAACCTTATTTGGCAAAAGGGTAATTGCAAATGGAATTAAGTTCAAATGAGGTAGTACTGGAGTAGGGTGGGCCTGAATCCAATACGACAGGAAAGGAGATTTGGGCACAGACGGACCCAGGGAGAGAGAACGGCCACGTGGTGATGCAAGCAAAGATGGAGCTGCGCCACCGGCCAAAGAGCGCCAGGAGTCGCCGGCCACCACCGGGAGCAGGCAGAGCGGCGTGGACAGCTGCTTCTGTAGCGGGAGCTGGACCCATCCGACGCCTCGATCCAGAAGTGAGACAAGAAATTTCTATTGTTTTCAGCCGTGAGTTTGTGGTGCTTCGTTACAGCAGCCCTACAAGACTGAAACACCCTCCCAGTACAAATATCTAGAAATGCTGGGAAAGGCACAGCAGTCTCTAAAAATTCAGAGCTAACTTCAGAAGCCAAACGATGAAGCTGAAACCAGAGTGATGTGCATGTTCAAGGTAGAGGCTGCCCAGTGACCTCTGTCAACAGCAGCATCCTACAGCCTCAGGTCTTAGTGGCCTTGGGGACAAAAGACAAAGCTTTGACCCATGCAGGGGGGTTTGTGCCAGACCCTCATGCAACCCAGGACCCTAAAAGGACTCTACCTCCAGTGAAAATTGCCAACGGGCCACACAAAGGAAGTGTCTTTAGCTTGGGGTACAATGTGTCTCGGGAAAACTCCTAAGACTGCCCTCAGGGATTTGGGGCTTGAGTCCATCTTCGCTGCATGGTTGGGGAGAACTACAAGCCAAGGAGGTGGTGCTGCAGGGTTGGAAGCCCCAGAATTTGTGCCTGAAATAAATACAGAGACCCTCTGGGGAAACAAACTCAGAATCGGCCAAATACTCGTCATTTCAAGTTTGGAGAAGAAACAACCGTTTCTCTGTGACTGAGTCAGCAGAGATGAACAGTATGAGAGCTCTCCAAGGACTTCAGATGTTGGAATCGGCAGGCGCAGATCATAAATTTAGTCTGCCTTTAAAACGCTTGCAGAGAGGAAGCTCCTATTACAGACTTTCTGTCTCGCGTTTCTCCTGGTTCGGGAAGGCACAGGTAAGACCCGGCAGTCTCATGTTACTCTGCCTTGCCTGGTAGATGAAGAACACAGACTTCCAGGCTCTAAAATGGATTATCGAGCCCAAGCAGCAGAAGCTGGTCACCAGCCCCTGTCTCCCAGACTCTGTTCCGAGTTTCATTTGGAAGTTACGGCCCCATGCCAAAGTCTTCTGGGAAGACAACTTGGTCTGTAGCGGCCTTCGTCTCCCAGCATTTAGAGCACACTGCCTGGGTCCATAGCCTGTGCTTCTAGCGGCTACTGCTGGGTGGTGCCTGCTTTTAACCTAAGGCCTGTCTAACCAACTGGGACCTTGGGGATCCAGGACGCAGTACGTGGATTTGGACTTGCCAAATCCAGGAGTGAGTCTGGGCCTCTCACCCTGAGTGCAGGCTCTTTTTTTAAAACTCGTGACCCACCCAGGGCTCCCTTAGTTCCCTCTTTGAATGTCATGTTCTGCTTTATTTGTAGGTGATGGCCCAGAGTTCAGAGACATCGTTATCTCGAGCAATGCCATCCCGCATCTGCTGTCCCTGGTTTCATCAACCATACCAGTGAGTGTCTTTAAACAAGAAAACCTAGCTAGGTAATGAATTCCCAAGGCTGCAAGCCTTGGAGAAGTGGTTCCAAATCAATACTAGGTCATGTGACTGCTGCTTGGCCCCTAAGGCAGGACTTGGGAAAAAGGCCAATGGTATTTTGGCTAACAGGTGACCCAATTTTGTTCTTAGGGAACAGAAGTGCTGAACTTTCTTTTGGGACATTGCAAGAGTTCCACTCAAGTTCTCTAAGCTCACCATCCTGCAAAAGTAGATGGCTAAGTTCTCCATTCAAGGGGCACAGATGGAGTCTCACTGGTTCTGTTCATAGGTGGTTGAGTTAGGGCTTGAAGCTTCAAGTCAAAGTTGACCAATGTGGCAATAATAGAGAACTCTCCGGACCAGGAATTAAACTTGGGTTCTGGATTTGCCTTGAACAAAAATGAAGAGACGGTAGCTTTCAAAAGCCGAGGGAGCATGTGCAAAGACCTCAGGATAGGAAAATACCTGGCGAGGTTGAACTAGAAGGCAGCGAGCATGAGCAAGGGAGTTTGCGAGGAGATGGCGTTGAAAGCAGGCAAGTAGGGCAAGGGACTTAGGTGTCACCCTGGTGGCAGTGGGAAGCCTTTGGAGGACTTCAAGCCAGGAAGCAATACGGTCTGACCAAAGCAGAGAGACCAGGGATGGTGATGGGCTAGACGGGGTAGAGAGATAGAAAGAAGCAAGGATGCCCCCAGGTTTCAGGTTAGGTTGTTTAGGTGATTGTCCTCCCACAGAAATGGGGAAAACGGAGGAGAGAAGGAATCGGTGCTTCAGCTGTAGATGTCAAGTTGGAGTGAGTTGGGGGCATCATGGCGGCAATGTCAGGTCGATGGATGTGCGGGTCTAGAAGACTGAGTGTTTTATATTGTTTTATATAGTCGCTCTCCTGGCCAGATCACCTACAGCAAACCTAATCTGGCCAACCATGTGTTTTTGAAAATAAAGTTTTATTGGAGCACAGTCATGCCCATTTGTTTATACGTTTGTGACTTTTTGTGCTGCAGTGGCAGAGTTAATTCTCTGCAACAAAGACTTTATAACATGCAAAGCTGAAAATATTCACTCTATGGCCCTTTACAGGAAAAGTTTACCAAGCCCTGAACTAAAGTGTGTGTGTGTTGAGGGTACGGGGGGCTGGGACCAAGCCTCGAGCACTCCAGCATTCAGGTTACAGGCAGAGCCTGGAAAGAAAACTGAGAAGGAATTGCCATTCGGCAATAGAAAACCAGAAGGTTTCGTGTTGCAGATGCTGGGGAAAGGCTGGCTACAAAATACAGCTGAGAAAGATGGCAGCTTTAGAGCTAAAAAGCAGCATTGGGTTTAGTGGCCTGGAAGGAGCTGATCTGCAAAGAAGTAGGGGCAGAAACCAGGCTAGCATGGGTTGAAGATCAAATAGGATGCTGCGAGGTGATGGACAGAGACACCTCCTTGAGGGTGGACTATGAGAAATGGAAGCGGGGTGATGGCTGGAGAAGGGCCAAGGGAAGCATTTGTCTACGCTGAAGGTTGCCAAGAGTGTTTCTGTGCTGGGGGGAGTGATCCAGGGGAGGGGGTGATCCAGGGGCTAGAGTCTTTAAAGGCAAGAAGGGGTGGGGTCCAGAGGTAGAGTAGAAATGTGTTATGATGCCCCCGTAGAGTTCTAGGTCAGTGGGAAGAGCAAGTAAATCTGTTTCTCTTTCTTGTCAATGAAAACTGAAATTAGGTCATTGAGTAGAATGGGGAAGGGCACTTTGAAGAATTACATCCGTTGAACACTTGAGCATGAAATTTAAAGCTCTGTGACCTTAATACACATCACTGCCTAGAACAAGTTCCTATCTGAAGCTCAAAAGCTTCGGTTCATTCATACTCATCGATAATATCGACCCAAGGCGGAAAGGACACACCGCTGTTGGCATTTTGTCTCCTTTGCTGCCTGATTCTGGAAGCGGTCATCTTCTTACAGATCACGTTTCTGCGGAACATCACGTGGACCTTGTCCAACCTGTGCCGAAACAAGAACCCGTACCCTTGCCAGAAAGCGGTGAAGCAAATGCTGCCCGTCCTCCTTCACCTCCTGCAGCACCACGACAGCGAGGTTCTCTCAGATACCTGCTGGGCCCTGTCCTACCTCACTGACGGCTGCAACGAACGCATCGGCCAAGTGGTGGACACGGGGGTCCTGCCCAGGCTGGTCCAGTTCATGAGCAGCTCGGAACTCAGCGTCTTGGTAAATGTCGTCCCGGGTCCCGGCTATATCTCTAAGGGCCTTCAGATTGGATCTGTGAGTCATACCTTCTAGCACATTCTGTTCAACTTCTTCCAAGGTCAGCTCTAATCCTTTACCTCTGACAAAAGTGGTCACCAGCATTGCACTACTCTTTGCCATCCTCTAGCCAGAGGCTTGTATCTGTTTATATTTTTTTAATAGTATGCACTTTATAACCTCTTGAGGTTATTTTTATTTTATTAACTTTTTTAGGAGGTACCGGGGATAGAACCTGGGACCTCATACATGGGAAGCAGGCACTCAACCATTGAGCTACACCTGCTCTCCTTGAATCCGTTTTATCAAAAATTCCTGGAAGCTGTTAAGTAACTGGCTTCTTCTTAATCTGATCATTAGAAAAGACAGAGAAGCACCAAATGGAAACTTCTTATAATCCCACCACCCAGGGCATGTAGACTTGAACAAGTTGGCTTATACAGATATTCTCTCTCTCTCTCTCTCTCTTTCATCTAGCTATAAAAGATAAGCTCATTGTAACACTTGAATTTCTCGTACAAGTACAAAAGGACATTTCCTCTTAATCCCCTCCCCAGTTCTTTCCCACTACTTCAAATATAGGTGAAAGGCAAATAAAATGAATTTTGAGCACTTTGCTATGTTATTAAACTAAACAAGTGTCACTCACATAATATACTGCCTTGAAACATGGGCATGTTGTATTGAAGATGCCCCTGGTCTGCCTCTTTTGATCTCCAAGCCTAATATTGCATATTATGAAGACTTAATGGTCCCCTATTCTGAGGCTGGGCTAGAATTCCTCAGAGGTCAAGGTTGGTTTAGGGATGGTGTGGGGGGCGGGGCGGGGGGCTGTGGAGAGCATGAAGACAGTGTCTATGGGAAGCTGCTTCTCCCAGGTGTCTGGGACCCTACTGGGGCTGCCCTGGCAGGGCCGTGATGGGCCTGTGGCGGCACTTCCACCTCTTGAGCAGCAGGTAAGTGGCACAATATGCTCAGAAAACTCTAGAACTGTTGACGGGCCGTGCTAGGGCTGCAACCTTGTCACCACAGTGCAGAGAAACCAAAATAAATCCACAGTTAGAACCCCTAGTACCGTTGTTCTCTTAGACTAATTGTAGACCCGTCCCAGGACCTTCAGAGTTATTGAGCGGGGGTCCGTGAACTTGCCTAGAAACGCTGCTCGGCTTCCATTAGCCCCAATTGCAGGCCCACCTCAGAGAAATTGAGAGTCTGGTTCCAGACCACCACCACACAGCGAATGTCACAACAAAGCAAGTCACATGCATTTGCCTTCCCAGTGCATATAGAGTTGCTTACACTACACTAAGTGTGCAATAGCATCATGTCTAAAAAATGTACATACGTAAAATGCGACAGACACAAAGTTAGAGCACGCTGTTGGAAAAATGGCGCCAACAGACTTGTTCGATACAGCATTGTCAGAAATGTTCAATTTGTAAAATGCAATATCCAGTAGAGCAAGCCATGCCTATAAATCTATAACGGAAGCGTGACACTCATGCTAAATACAAATTCGGTGGCGATCATCACATGATGAACAGTGTAACGCTCTAGCGCTTTTCCCAACGGAGGGGTAGGAAAAGGACATCACTTTTTGATAAAGACGTCCTTGACGGCTATTCCCCTTGGGCCGGAACCGGGGGGTCAGCTGGCCATTTAGCTTGTTCTTCCAGATACCTGCTCTCCGCACCGTGGGGAACGTCGTCACGGGAACCGATCAGCAGACCCAGGCGGCCATCGAGGCGGGCTTGCTGGGCGCGCTGCCCCCGCTGCTCCGGCACCCCAGGTCTTCGATCCAGAAGGAGGCGGCCTGGGCCCTGAGCAACGTGGCCGCGGGGCCTCCCCAGCACATCCAGCAGCTGATCGCTCACGGCACGCTGCCGTCCTTAGTGGCTCTGCTGAAAAACGTAAGTGGCGCCCTTGACCGACTGCGACAAAAGCCTCGCTTCCCACTCACAGGCCAAGAAGCATATTCCTAGAGCTCACGTCAGAGTTACGAAATGTTCGTTTCCCAGCCCTCCCTGTAAAAGGAAAGGGCCTCGCACTTTGGAAAGCCTGTTAAAAAGTTGGGAGCCCAAACAGGCACTGCTCAATGTTGAGCCCGTAATTCAAACAACCAGAAAAAGCTTGAACTGGCAAATACCGGCCTATCGCTATGTGGTGTGAAAAGAATGTGCCATCTAACTACCTGCCGAATGATGGAGGAGTTTATTTTACCTTTTGCTGGGGGGAACATCAGGTTATGGTAATGTTATACGCTAAAGACAGGTGGCCTTTCTGGTGTGCAAATTAAATTGACGAAAGTGGTCATGTAAACAAAAAATCCAAATATAAAAATAGAGACCCAATAAAGCTTTCTGCGTTCTCCTGACTCCCACTTCTCTTTCCCAGAAGCAACTCTGAACACCAGCATTTCCTTTTGTCACCTTTTAATGAATGCGCTGTGTTCAAATCTTCTATACATGAAACACATCGGTGCTGGTTCCCTCGGGTTGGAGGTGGGGAGGCAGGTGGAGGAGAATGGGGAGGAGAAGCTCCTGGTTCTGTTGCCGCTCTCGGGTTGGCTGGTGGGGTCCCAGGTCTGCGATAGGTGTGAAAAGCGAGGCATATGGGAAGGCCAGGTGTGCGACCCACATCATAGCGTCTTCTGACCCGTTAGACACTGCCTAGCCTGCTTTTTACTGTGAGTCTCTATATATACTCTAAGAGGAAACATCCGATTAGAAGTCATCTTTCAAGGCTGTGCCTTTCGAACTATAACTTGCTTGGGGCCATAAGTTGTTTGTTTTGTTCTGTTTTTGTTTTAAGCTGAAGTCATAATTTCCCCAAAGCCGTAGACGGAAATCATTCCTTTGCCTGCCCTGGACTGGAAGGCTCCACGGTGAATACTCTCATACCTCCAGGCTAGGTGTCCTTTATGAACGCAAGGGATTCACTGAGCAGTACTGCAGTGGCCCTTCTCTGTCACCTCTGAGCTGGCTCCGTCCCCTGGATCATGTCTGTGGGCCCAGCTTTGTAGCTATGGAGCTTCTTGCCCAGAGTTTTCACTGGGTCAGAAAGACTAGAAATGTAGACTTAGGACACTATAACCTAGAATTCCAAAAAGAATTCCTAGTCTATAGAGCTTACCTGGATTGGCTTAGGCAGGTTCCATTCTTCCCATAGCTTGACTTAGAGAAATGAATCTGTTTGACCTGAGACCCTTCCCTAAGATCCTCTTCGCGTCCTTCCACCCGTTTTCTGGCTTCTCAAAGATGCTGTCTTCTGCGTCAGACCTCGAGGCAGGTGGCCACAGTGGGCTACATAGGCTGCACGTTCAGTCCTGGCTGTCAAAAGCCCACCTAGCAACTGACCCAAGTTGGCAGCACTCTAGTTACGCCCTCTGGGATCTGTAAAGAACGTACCTGTTCCCTTGCTGCAGGGAGAATTTAAAGTCCAGAAAGAGGCTGTCTGGGTAGTGGCTAACTTCGCAACGGGGAGTACCAGGGACCAGTTGATCCAGCTCGTCCACTCCGGGGTCCTGGAGCCACTGGTGCATCTGCTCTCCATCCACGACGCCAAAATTATCCTCATCATCCTCGATATCATCTCTTATATCCTCCAGGTGAGCTGTTCTGAACAGGCTGGCTTCTAATAACAGTCCCTCAACTTAACCTGGTTAGTATCCTCCCCCTTACACATCCCGGGGCTAATAACAACAAGAGGCCTTTCAAATTGGGGCTATCGCCTTCATTTCTCACATGAGCAGCTGTGCCCGGCAGAGTTCCGGAAGCTCAGGATGAGACACCCTGGAGTTCCTGGCTCCCTGGAGCAGGTGGGGGACAGGCACATCAGGTAGGAGGCTGTGGGAAAAGTAGAGCAGGAGTGGGGTACTCACATATATGGCCCCGCAGTGGGGAGGGGATGCTCCTCTCTCATATGCAGTGGTCAGGGAAAGCTGCTCTGAGGAGGAATGTTTGAGCAAAGACCTGAAAGACATGAGTGAGTCAGGTGGGCATTGGGGAAGGAACATTCTAGACAAAAGGAAGAGCAACCAGGGGTTGTAGCCAGAGCAGAGAAAAGGGAGAGAAACTGGTAGGAGGTGAGGCTCAAGGCAGCTAGTGACCAGTCCACATAGGGTCTGTGAGAACTTTGACTTTTATTCTGAGTGAGGTGGAGAGACCAATGGAAGGTTTGAAGCAGGGAGAAAACAAATGTCTGTGAGCCCCATGGTTTAGAAGGCTAACACATAGGATATACTTGAAGGAGCAGCAAGAATTAGCAGGAATAGATTTTGAGGGACCAGACTAAAGTTGCTCTAACCATTCAGCTATATGGTTGGAAAATGGATGACAAAGACTTGTACTAGAATTCTAGAAAAGTCTCATTTCTGAACTAGAACAAAGTTAAACCAATGTTTACATACTATTTGTGTCAGTTATCAACTGCTGCATAACAAATTACCCCTTAGTGGCTTAAAACAAACATCTTCTCACGCAGTGTCTGGGGTTAGGAATCGGGGGGCATCTTAGATAGATAGTTGTAACTTGTGGTCCCTTACGAGGTTGCAGTCAAGATTGGGGCTGGAGGACCAGCTTCCAAAGTGGCTCACTCACAGGTCTGGTAAGTCATTCTCACCATGTGTGTTTCACCAGTGATAGCTGGCTTTCCCCAGAGCAAGTGATCCAAGAAACCAGGGTGGAAGGCACAAAGTCTGTTATGTCCACAAAGTGTCCTCAGAGGTCACACTCTGTCATTTCAATGATAGCCTTTGGTTACACAAATTAGCCCTATTCAGCATAGGAGGGCACTAGATTAAGGTATAAGTGCTGGGAGGTGGAAATCATTGAGGGTCATCTTAGAGGCTTGCTGTATTCATTTGGTTTTTAACTGACCCATTTGAAAAGCCTCAAAGTAACACCAGGGAACTCCTCTTAAAGTCCACTTTAAGCATTGTTTTCATGTAACTCTCTGAGAAAGAGCTGACCTGAGTCAAGACTAGCCTTGAAACACAGCCCAATTAGACATGGAGACTGAGTGAATCACACAGGTAAAAAGTGGAGACTCCGAAGCTAAGAGACAAAGTTGAACGAGAGTTTGTGAGCGCACACTGGTGGCCGTAGAAATATAACTTCATAATCTTCGTCAGTTTGATTTGAAGTAAACATTTGAAATCTTGTCTTGCGAGAGCCCAGGCAAATCACATCCAATGGTGAAGACCCCAGAATGGGAGGCATATGGGACAGGAGAAGGTTTCACCCTGGCAGCAGAGTGCTGCTGAGGCTCTTTAAAGTAACTTTTGGGCCATTTTCATTTCTGCCAAAGTCCAGAATCCTTCTCCAGGGCGCTTCCTGCCTATTAGACGTCCCCTCTATCTCTCTCTGCTTCCCTCAAATATGCTGTTTAACTCACCTGCTCCCTCTTCTCAAAGACCTTATCTAAACCACATCTGTACCTCTAGTTTTGTGGACCTCACTCATAGTATATGTAAACGTAGTCAAATAAGTAACCCTGGACAACTGAGCCAATGACCAGCAGTATTTGTTTCCCATTTCATTGCTTACCATGGCATGTTACTAAGTATCTCCTGTCTTATAAGGCTTTCCAGGGGGTGCAGAGCCAGAACTGCTGCATTTATATAGCATTAATATAACATTCTTTAAAACTGTATTTAAAATAATTTCCATTAATCAGAAGGAGATATCTAATAGGCAGTAGTACAGTCATCATTATTTGTAAATTCACCTACTCACTGAAATTTATTTGTAACCCCCAAATTAATACCCAGGATGCAGTCATTTGCAGACATTCAGAATGGTGAAAAATTTGAGTTGCCCAGGTGAAGTCAAACAAAGTCAAACTCTGCTTCTTGTTTCAGCTCTTTTAGTATAAATAGGTGTCCTTTACACAGTCTGTTTGGTGCCATGTTTGTTGCATCTTTGTGCTTTTTCTTGGTGACTTCCCTGTTTAAAATGGCCTCCAAGTATAGTGCTGAAGTGCTGTCTAGCATTCCCAAGCACAAGAAGGCTGTGATGTGCCTTAGGGAGAAAATGTGTGTGTTAGAGAAGCGTTTTTCAGGCATGAGTTACAGTGCTAATGGCCTTGAATTCAGAGTTACTGGATTAACAAAAAGGTGTCTACAGAAACACATAAAAAATAAGGTTATGTATTAACTGGCTGGCAAAAATGTTCTCCCCGAACCCTGTATTCCCCTTAGGAGCAATGGTTTGGTATTCGCCAATTTGGAGATAGCAGTAACCTTATAGAGTATAACTATGCAAATAATGAGAGTCAACTGTACATTCAGCAAAAGAAGTCATGCCACATAAGCTGATGGTGAAGAAATATTGTATTTTATCAGTAAAAATAAACCAAACTATATAGCACAAACCTGAAATGAGAGGAAGATTATGTGACTTAAAACCAGTTTGGGAAAGGTGAAACTGCGACTACCCATTTGGAATGGTAGCCTTTGTTCTAGTGCCACTGGTAAAGCAGCAGATACTGTCCATTATGGGGAAGATGACAGAATCTCATCTTCGCTTACATCACTCACAGGGGGCAGATAAACTTTCTGAGAAGGAGAGCCTGTGTCTTCTGCTAGAAGAACTTGGTGGGGTTGATAAACTTGAGGCTTTACAACTTCATGAGAACCGTCAGATTGCCCAGACTTCTTTGAACATTATTGAGAACCACTTTTTTGAGGTGAGTGACCATGCGGTGTTAAGATGTGCCTGTACCTCCTGGAGGACCATTCCATGGGTCTCACCTGACCAGTGTTTGTGTTGCCACCATGAGCAGGTGAGCAGACAGGTGGGCTTCTCATGACATGTCCTCCCAACTCTGGTCTGAGTTTCTCCCCTACCTTTGTTGAAAGGGCTGCCTTTGAGTAGTGTGGCACCTGGAAACTGTTCTTGTCCCAAAGGAACTTGTCTCGCTGCCTTTGGTTTAGAATTTCACTTTGCTCACTTTTTTTTTTTCGTGGTGGAGGAGGGAGATGGGGAGGGAGGAGAGTATGATGCCAAAGTGACTTAAAAAAATTTTTTTTAACCAAAAAATACAATTAAGGCATTTTCCACTTCTGAAAAAAACATTTTGCCATTTACTATGTATTGTTTCTTTCCAGAATACAGTGTTTGGGGATGAGCTCCACAAAAGCCTTCTTAACTGTTTCCTACAGAAGCAGGGAGGAATGATCAGAGAGCTTTAGACCATTTTTTTGAGGAAGATGAGCTCCATATTCTTAAGTGGCCAGCTGAAACATGAGGCTAGAGGTGTGAGAAGGTGACACTTCCGTTAGGTGTCAAACTTGAACCATTAGCATAACCTAGGGCCACATAACAAGTAGGACCAGGTGGGTGGCTGCTGCTAACTGGAGGCAGCTACTTGGTTTGGGTCCAAGAGAATGCTGCAAAGCAGAGAACCCAGAACAGCTATGAGCATCTCCTGGGCTAAAGGCTCCTATGAAAACCATCTCAGCCAAGGGCTCCCAGCTAACGACTTCTGATGCAGAAGTAGCAGCCACAGTTACTCATTGTAAGGATTGTGTGCTCTGTTTCAAAACTGCATTTTGGGTCCATCCTGAGAAGTACTCCAATGCTTCCCTCCTTCAATCCGCCCTCTGAGGGATCCTTGAAGCAGACTTAGAGCAAATCCAAATCTACTAAAAGCTGTTAAGGTGTCGGGTCGGTGGTGATTCTGCCCTGAGGAGCCTGGGGGTGACAATGTCTCTTCTTCTCTGAAGGAAGAAGATGGCATCGTTCTCTCAGACCTGGATCAAGAGCATGATTTCCTCAAGTCTGTAACAAGAAAAGCCTAAACTTTCAGTTTCTAAACCAACAACCAAATCCTAAAGGATAACTTCTTTAAGAGACATCACTTCTATGTCTTGGCACATCACAGGTGTAAAGCTTTTTAAACTTAATATTAATAAAATTTTCTGAGACTTTCACCTTCGTCAAAACTTGAGTTAAACGACTTGTGTCTTAAAGCCACGTGGAATTCATCTCCAAAGAACACTTGGCGTAGTGATTACCTTTAAGGATCTAAAAGTAAGATAATGTCCTCAAAACGGTAGAATGTTCTGGATATCTAGACACACTTCGACTTGTGGATGCAGTGCCACCGGTTCTTGTTGCTGTAGGGATGGCGGTATGACTTAGCTCTCTTTCCTCTGGTAGTCAGTTATCCTGCCTCTGCCAAGTTTAAGACGAGAATCTACCCTAGAAACGGAAAATCCCTTTTATCCTCCCTCAACAACTTGGGCATGACCTTCAAGCAATCACGGATAATTTAGGGCAGTGGTTCTCAGACTTGCGGGTGTAGCCCTCAAGTGCTGGTTGAAACAGATTCCTGGGCTCCACCCCCAGAGATTCTGATTTAGTAGGTCTTAGAGCCGGGCCTGAGAATTTACATTTCTAAGAAGTTCTACATGATGCTGCTAGTCCAGGGACCACCCTTTTAAAGCTACTGGTCTGAGCAGAGGTCTGCAGACTGTGGCCTGTGGGCCAGATTTCGCCCATGGCCTTTTTTTTTTTTTAATGTTCTTTTGGAGTCATGATCATTTGTTTGTTTTGTCTCTGTATTGTAGCATTTCACACTACAATGGGAGAATTGAGTAGAGAGACTTTAGGGCAGGCAAAGCTGAAAGTATTTACTACCTAGCCCTTTGTTTAAAAAATAAAAAAGTTGCTGGCACTGGTCTAGGGGATCAACCCACCAGTGTCCCCTTTTTGGCACCAGTTGTTATACTTGGAATTGCTCGGTCATATGGTAATTCTATGTTTAACTTTTTGAGAAACTGCCAGCCTGATTTCCACTGTGGCTGTACCTTTTTACATTTCCTTAGGAATGTTTAAGGGTTCTAATTCTTCGTATCTTCTCCAAACTTCTTTACTTTTCTTTCTTTTTAAAATTTTTTATTATAGCCATCCTACTGAATATGAAGTAGTATCTCATGGTGGTTTTGATTTGCATTTCCCTAATGACATATCATTGAAACATAGAATGTGGGTAAAGAGCCAAATGATCGAACTATTCAGCTGTGATGGTGAAGGGGAGGGGACCCGTGATTCATATTTTAATCTGCCTCAAGTTATCCCCAGTTGTCTATGAAACGAGGCAAGAAAGCAGACAAGATTGGCAAGGCTCTACTATCAAAACTCATGAAGGATGATTGCATTTAGAAAGCTCATTTCTGCTCCCTTAAGCAGGCCAGGGGGAGGGGTAGCCCTTTAAAAAGATTCAAAGTCGGATTTGCCACATAACTACTGTATCTGACCTGGGGAACTCTGGTCTAGAAAAAGTGCTGATAAGAATAATTCAGGGAGCGGATGTGGCTCAAGCAGTTGAGCGCCCACCTCCCACATGGGAGGTACCAGGTTCGGTTCCTGGTGCCTCCTGCAGACACACCAAGCAGGCACACAAGGGGGCCATCTGGAGGAAGGGAGAACAATTCAGTCAAATAGTACAAAAGAGTTTAAACAAGTTCTTACACCGAGTTATACATCAGAGCAATGTCTTAAATCCCATTTAGTGTTTCTGGAAGTTTCTTCCCTGACTTGAAATCATGTGCTTATCAACTTCAGACTGTCTATTGATTTCCTTAATGTCCAGTGAAGAGTTAGTTTACATACCACCAGCCCCTTCCCAAGCCCAGCTGTGTTTAATAGAGATAAGATATTTGGATCTCTTATTGGTTACTTTTGGACCTTTAAACAAAATGCTTGCTCCTACTTTTTTTTTTTTTTAAGATTTATTTGCCACCCCCTTCTCCCCCTGGTTGTTTGCGCTCACTGTCTGCTTGTCTTTTTAGGAGGCACAGGGAACCAAACCCACGAACTCCCATGTGGGAGGAAGGCACCCAATGGCTTGAGCCACCTCCACTCCCTGCTTGTTGTGTGTCTCATTGCGTCATCTCGTTGCATCTCACATTTCTTTTTATTTTTGAACTTCCAATTGCAGTGATGTGTATACAACCCAAAATTTCCCACATACCACAATTTAGCGGTATTAATTACACTCAGAATGTTGTGCTACCATCACCAACATCCATTACCCAAACTTTTATCACCTCAAACAGAAACTCTCTTACATTTCTTGTTCCATCGACTTGAATTAGTATTTTACTTCATCTTTATGGGAGATTGCTGGCAAAATGGCCCCAATTCTCAATGCCTCTTCACAGCCACACACTGTGCAGTATGACTTTGTAGTTCCTGCCAGCAGGAGGCAGAGTTTATTTTCTTACCTCTTGAATCTGGTTTTGGTCATGAACTTGCTTTGGCCAGTAGAATATGGCTCAAGTGATGCATTAGTTCCAAGCTTAGGTCTCAAGAGTCCTTCTGTGCTTTTGCTCTCTTGGAACTCTGCCACCACCACAAGCCTGAGCTAGCCTGTTGGAGGACAGGAGGCCACGCACAGGTCGCCACTCCCCAAACAAGTGTGGACCCAACCACGATACACAGAGCTGTCTCCGACCCATGGCTGACAGATGCAAAAGGGAGCTCAGCTGAGCTGAGAATTGTCCAGCTGACCCACACACTTGTGTGCAAGAATATAGCCCCATTGTTTTAAGCCAATGGGTTTAGGGTGTTTTATTATTCATTCTTTACCAATTCAGCATCCTTCCTTGCTACCTTTCTTCATCCTCTCTTCCCTCAGATACTATTACTTTACTTTCATAATGTCGTAGATAACTTACAATCTGTTCTAGACTTCAACAAGCTTCTGGTCTAATGGGTATTCAAACTGAAAATAAAACCGCATTTACGTAGTTATAATGTAACACTTTGGTACTGGGTCTGGGAGTCCCTCAACATTAAACTTCCTCCTTAGGGGTCCCTTGGAAGAGAATGTCCCCAGCCTCAAGGTTAAATAGAGTTCTCATGGTCTCCCAGTGGCTTCATCGTGTAACTTTTTATATTTTTTACATTTGGACCATGACTTTTTAAAATTAACTTTCATTAAATTTTTATTGAGATAAAATTCCCATAACAAAATTCACAATTTTAACCATTTTGAAGTGTACAATTCAGTGGTTTTTAGTATATTCACAATATTGTACAACCATCACCACAAAAGAAACCTATCTCTCAATCCCCCCAGCCCTGCCCTTTGGCAGCCACTAATCTACTTTTTGGTTCTATGATTTGCCTATTCTGGACATTTCATACAAATGGAATCACACAATATGTGGCCTTTTGTATCAGACTTCTTTCCCTTAGAATAACACTTTCCAGGTTAAACCATGTTGTAGCATGAACCAGTACTTCAATCCTTTTAATGACTGAACAATATTCTATTATGTGGATACTCCTATACTTTGTTTATCCATTCAACATTTGATACACATCTGGGTTATTTCCACTGTTTGGCTATTATAAATAATGTTTCTAGGAACATTCATATATAAGTTTTTGGGTCAACATCTATTTTCAGTTCTCTCGGGTATTATACCTAGGAGTGGAATTCCTGGGTCATATGGTAATTTTATGTTTAAGTTTTGAGAAACAGCCAACCTGCTTTCCACTGTGGCTGTACCATTTTACATTCCATTAGGATTGCTTAAGTTTTCAATTCTCCATATCCTCTCCAAACTTATTTTCATTTTAAAAAAAAATTATAACTATCCTGCTGAATATGAAGTATCTCACTGTGGTTTTGATTTGCCTTTTCCTAGTGACTAATGATGTTGAACATCTATTCATGGGCTTATTGGCCATTTGCATATCTTCTCTGGGGAAATGTTTATTCAAGTTCTTTGCCCATTTTTTAATTGGGCATTTGTCTTTTCATTGTTGAACCATAAGCACTCTTTATATAGTCTGGATAATAGACCCTTATCAGATATGATTTGCAAATATTTTCTCCAATTTAGGGGGCTATCTTTTTCACTTTCTTTTGGTATCCTTTGTTGCACAGGAAGTTTTAATTCTGATAAAGTCCAATTTACCTATTTTTTCTTTTGTTGCTTGTGTTTTTGGTGTCAAATTTAAGAAATCATTCCCTAATCCAAGGTTACAAAGATTTACACCTATGTTGCTTCTAAGAGTTTTATACCTTTATTTTTTGCATTTAGGTCTTTGGTCCATTTTGAGTTAATTATTTTATATGGTGTGAGGAAGGGGTCCAATGGATCATGATTTTCTTATACAACTTTGCATAATATAGACTCTAGTACAATTTCATACATGATTTAAAGCCAGATATATAAAGTGGAAGAAAGAGCATTGGCTGCCTTTGCTACCCCGGGCTCCACATTGTCCATCCCCAGGGACAAGAACTTTCTACTCTTTGAGCTATTTCTTCTTGTATTTCATAGCTCTAAACATGCTTATGCTGCATTTTTAAAAGATTTTTTAAATTTTCAGACGAGATATACATTTTCATACCACCTCTGCTGTCCCCCCGTCATAAACATCTAATTTTTGTTAGTTTGATGTCAGATTTGATCATGATTATATAAATTCTATTCAAAACTATGGCTTCCTTAGAATTAATAAATCCCTCTTGTTTTTGTGTTGTTTTTCTTGGACTTCCCTCATACCAAATTCTCTGCTACAAGTGCCAATCTCTCCTGCACATGTCCAAACACATGAGTCATCTGTCAATGTGCTTGGCTTCCACATCCATCCTGGAGCCCTCTGTCCTTCTGCTCCAGCCTGGCACATCTCTGTCCTCCTGGGATTTCCTTTTACCACCATCCTGGGGGTTTCTTTTACTTCTCCTGGGTTGGCGTCTCTGTTTCCTGGATCACATGCCTTC
>JAQZBX010050708.1:0-19611 GCA_029593785.1 Cabassous unicinctus | reverse complement strand
AATTGGAGTGTAGAAGTGATAGAATGGGATAGAAGTAATATTTGAGGATACATTGGAGTAGAATTTACAAAGCGTGATGGAAGACATTCCACAAATTCAGGAAACACTAGGAACACCAATAAGGTTAAAAACAAAGAAAATCATATCTATGGATGCCATATTAGGGTATTTGTATGTCTTAGCTTGCCCAAACATTTCCTCTTTATGTTTACTTTTTCAAGTTTTACATTTAATGGTATATCTTTACCCCCTTAAATGTTTTCTAGTTGGCAAAATAAATTTATAGTTAAGTTAATAATAGCCTACCTAAATAAAATATTATCTCCAGATGAGCAACAATAAGGTTTGCTGCTGACTTACTTAAAATACATTCATTAATTCAAAACAGTAGACATTAAAGGGAAATTCATTATTTAAGGTGAATTGGGACTGTTCATAGCAAGAAAATTGTTAATCTAATAAAGATCAAAGTTTTATGCATTAATAACATGGCAATAAAATATAAAAAACAGAAATGAACAGAAATAAGATGAGAAATAGAGAAGTCTCTCTTAGTCACAGACAGGGTGAAAGTGAGGCTCTACATTGATCTGGGTGCTGGTTACATAGTTGTGTTAATTTTATGAAAATAAACCAAAATTTACATACATGATTTCTACACAGACAAAATCCTACAAAAAAAAATAGGAAGTTTCCAAAGATAAGTGAAAATCAACAAGTAATATATAATCAGGAGTATCCATTATCTATTTTAAAAATGGAATCTCTAATTGAAAATATTTCCACAAAGAAATCTCCGAGACCAGGTAGACTTCAAGGGTGAATTCTACCCAGTAAATAAAGAAGCAATAACAATAATCTTAATCAAAACTTTCCTAGAATGCAAATATTCTGACTGTCCTGATTTTGTGATAATCCGGGTAGGCTAAACATTCGCTATATTAGAAACCATGCATGTGTCCCCAGACCTAGTTTTTCTCCCTAGGTCTGGTTTTTGGAATGCTGGTGATAAACTAAGCCTGATTTATTATATGACCATCCTGTATGAGAAAAGACTGTAACATTGGGTATCTTTGGTCAACCTTAAGAGATATAGCAGGGAGATGGATGTGGCTCGGATGGTTGGGCATCCGTCTCCCATATGGAGGGACCTGGGTTCAATCCCCGGGACCTCCTGGTAAAAATTTAAAAAAAGAAAAACATAGAAGGTGCGTGGGCCACCAGGCCCCATGCATGGGTGCACCGCCAGGCTCTGCGAGGGGGTGAGCCCCATGCCCCGCGAGCCATGCAGCAAGATGATGACATAACAGGAGAGTGACACAAGGGAAAGCCAAGGCGAGATGCACAGAAAAACCAGGAACTAAGGTGGCGCAGGTGGTAGGATGCCTCTCTCCCACATTGGAGGTTCCGAGGATCGAATCCCAGTGAAGACAGGAGGAGAAGGATGAGAAGAGAGGACAGGAAATGGACACAGAAATAGCAAAAACGTTGGGGGGGGACCCTAAAAATGGATAAAAGTAAACAAATAAATCCTTTAAAAAAATGTATAGGGGAGGAAGATACGGACTATAGTTGGTAGTAATACTTTGACGATGCTCTTTCATGATTTGTTAACAAATATTTCACAACAATGTAAGGTGTTTGTGTAGGGGGTTATGTGTGGGAGCCCTGTATGATGTTGTGCATGTTTGTTTTGTAAGTTCACAATGTTTATGGAACACTTATAGTTTATGTATGTTCATGTATGAATGCTTTATTTCAATAAATTGTTTTTTTAGAAAAAGTAAAATTATTAGAATTAAAAAAAAAAAAAAAAAACACATAGAAAACTTTTCTCCGGGGAGCAGGCATCAACTTAGTACCTCCTAGGGCCATGCAACAAAACAGAAATGATGAAGTGTCATTCTTTGTATTCATTGAGTTTGAAAGGAAATTAACCTCAGGCCAGAATGTTCTCTGATGGAGAAGAATGGAATAGAATAAGAGGTGTAAGCATTAAACAATGGCTAAGCAGATGAGAACACAAGTGATTACTGGAACCTACTATTTTTTGTTTGTTTTTGCCTAGCATCTTTGCCAAGTTCTCTTATGCCTAACTGCTATGAATAGAGAACCTAAATTGAACTCTGCCTTAAAAATACAGTATTATGTATTTTGTGATAAAAGCATAATAAAGAATGTACTAACAACGGAAAAAAAAAACTTTCCTCGAGAATAGAAAAATATGAATCCTTCAAAGTTCATATTATGATACAGATTAATATTGATATCAAAACCATAACAATAGCATTATAAGAAATAAAATTCATAGGTCAATTCTCTTGTACATAAATGCTAAAATTCCAAGAGAAAATAATATAACAAATCAAATCCAGTGATATATAAAAAGGATAATATATCTCTAACATCGTGAATTTAATCTAGGAATGAAATGTTGGCTTAACAATTGAAAATCAGTCAATGTAACTAAGTGAATTAAGAGAATAAAGAAAAAAATACAGGGACTTCCAGGGAAGATGGTGGAATAGGGAGTTTCAGGACTCAGAACTTCCACCAAAGCAACTGTTAAAAAGGTAAGAACTGTCTGAAACAACTAATTTGAAACTCCAGAGCCAGCAGAACACTGTACAGCATCTTCAGAAGAGTGGGAGGAAGAGACATAAATTGTGGTAAAGAACGGTAAATTGCTGTTTCTGCATGTTAACTACTGGCTCCAATCCTGGATACTCCCAGCAGATTCCTGGGGTCCATCCCCTGGGTAGCTGCTTGTGATGAAATGGGACATAAAAACCCTCTTTCCTAAGAACAGGAGTAGGCACAGCAGATCACTGATCATGGCTTTTGATTACTGAACTCGGATCTCTGGGGGCAGCTAATATTTCAACATGCCTAGGACATAGGTGGTGGCAGCCATATTTCAACCTTACTTGGACAGGGGTGGGGGTGGTAGAGATTTTAAAATGGAGTGCTTCCTCAGGGCTATGGCAGACAGTTAGCTGAAAGGTTGCTTTGCTGGGCAGGCCAGGAAAGCTCAGCTTTGCAGCACTGTCAGAGATTATGGCACCCTTCCTAATCCTCTCCCATGGGGTATTCTAGAGCCGGTCTGTGCCCACTTTTACTGATACCGGGAACAAGAAAAGAAGGGTCCTCTCATGACTTCTACTAAAACTTCTACAAGCCATTCTAGCTAGAGCAATCAGTAAAGAAAAAGAAATAAAGAATATAGAGTTTGGACAAGAATAAATATTAATATAATTTTAGCAGAAAAATAAGTTGTACATGAGGCATTATATATACCAGTAGTAGCAAACAAATAGAAAATGGAATGAAAAAATGATACTATTACAATAGCATGTTTAATCAATTTTATTGATACACATTAATAAAGCATACAATTTATCCAATGTGTACAATCAATGGTATTTGGTATAATCACATAGCTTTGCATTCATCACTTCAATCATTTTAAAGAATTTTCATCACTTCAGTAATAATAATAATAAACAAAAAACAGACAAAAATGAACAAGAAAATTCCTCACCTCTCAATCTTTGTTTACCCTGCTGTACATAACTGCTATTTCTGGCTATTCTTGCACATTTATTTATTTATTTTATTTATTAAGCAGCTTTATTGAGATATATTCACATACTATATGATCTATCCAAAGTGTATAACCACAGGCTTTTAGTATAATCACAATGTTGTACATTCATCATCTCAAAAATTTTAGAACAATTTCATTACTCCAAAAAGAAAGACTCCACACCCCTTAGCATTCTTTCCTCAGCCCTACATAACCACTAATCTAATTTCATCTTTATAAATTGATTTATATTTACATTTTATATAAATGGAATCATACAATATATAGTTCTCTGTGTCTGGTCTCCTTCACTTGGTATAATGTTTTTTTATATGATATTAACATTTTGTAATATTAACCTACATTTGTTCAGCTTCAAAGAAAAATGGTCATATATGTGATTTTACCCATATTCACATTTCACATAATATATTTATATTTCACATGATATATTTAGTTCATAATAGGACAATCATACAGTATTTGTCCTTTTGTGTCTGGTTTGTTTCACTCAACATAATGTCCTCCAGGTTCATCCATGTTGTCATATGTTTCATGACTTCATTTCTTTGTACCGCTACATAATTCCTTTGTGTGTATACTCCACAATTTGTTTATCTATTCATCAGTTGATAGACACCAGGGTTGTTTCCAACTTTTGGCTATTGTGAATAACGCTGCTATGAGAATTGGTGTGCAGATGTCTATTCGTGTCACTGCTCTTAGTACTTCTGGGTATATACCTAGCAATGGTATTGCCAGGTCCCATAGCAAGTCTATATTCAACTTCCTTATGAACTGCCAAACAGTCTTCCACAGTGGCTGTACCATTTTACATTCCCACTAACAGTGAATAAGCTTTCCTCTCTCTCCACATCCCCTCCAACATTTACAGTTTTCAGACTTTTTAATAGTGGCCAGTATACTAGGTATGAAATGTTAAATGATATCTCATTGTAATTTGGATTTTCACTAATCGCTAGTGAAGTTGAACATTGTTTCATGTGTTGCTTTGCCATTTGTATTTCTTCCTTGGATAGTTGTCTTTTCAAGTCTTTCGTCAATTTTTTAATTGGATAGTTTGTTTTTTTATTGTTGAGTTGTGTGATCTCCTTATATATCATGGATATTAAACCCTTATCAGATATGTGATTGCCAAATATTTTCTCCCATTGAGTTGGCTGCCTTTTCACCCTTTAGACAAAATTCTTTGACGTGCAAAAGTGTTGAATTTTGAGGAGGTCTCATTTATCTTCTTTTTCTTTTGTTGCTCGTGCTTTGTGAGTAACGTTTAAGAAACTACTGCCTACCACAAGATTGTGAAGATGTTTTCCTACATTTTCTTCTAGGAGTTTTATGTCTGTTGTTTATACATTTATGTCCTTGATCCATTTTGAGTTAATTTTTGTATAAGGTTTAAGATAGCGGTCTTCTTTCTTTCTTTTGGATATGGCTATCCAGTTCTCACAGCACCATTTGTTGAATAGACTGTTCTGGCCCAACTGGGCAGGCTTAAAAGCCTTGTCAAAAATCACCTGACTGAGGATGTGAGGGTCAACTTCTCAGTTCTTGATTCAGTTCCATTGGTCAATCTGTTTGTCCTTATGCTTGAATGATGCTGTTTTTACCTCTGTAGCTCAGTAGTATGCTTTAAAGTCAGGAAGTGAGAGTCCTTCAAATTTGTTCTTCTTTTTAAAGACATTTTTGCCTCTTTGGGGCCCCTTACCTTTCCAAATAAATTTGATTATTGGCTCTTTGATGTCTGCAAAAAAGGCTGTTGGGATTTTTATTGGGATTGTGTTGAATCTGTAAATTAGTTTGGGTAGAATTGACATCTTAACAATATTTAGTCTTCCAATCCAAGAACAGAAGCTGTCCTTCCATTTATTTAAGTCTTTTCTGGTTTCTTTTAGCAATTTTTTGTAGTTTTCTGAATACAGTTCCTTTGTGTCCTTGGTTAACTTTATTCTTAAATATTTGATTGTTTTAGTCATTGTATTAGTCAGCCAAAGGGGTGCTAATGCAAAAAAGCAGAAATGGGTTGGTCTTTATAAAGGGTATTTATTTGGGTTAGAAGTCCACAGTTACCAGGCCGTAAAGCGTTAAGTTTCTTCTCTCACCAAAGTCCATTACGTGTTGGAGCAAGACAGCTGCTGATGTTTGCCAGGGTTGAGGCTTCTTGGGTTCCTCTCTTCCAGGGGCTGCATTTCTCTCCAGGCTTAGCTCCTCTGTTTCCTCCACAAGGCCAGCTGTAGACTATCAGGTGAACGGCTTGCTTTTCTTCTCCTGGGGCCTTCTCTCCAACATTAAAACTGCTACTCAAAACTGCTGCAACTCTGTTCTTCGTGATGCCTTTTATATTTTCTTCCCCCACCCACCAAAGGGGTGGGGCCCAATGCCCTACTGACATAGCCCAGTCAATGCCCTAATCATAACTTAATCATGCCCAGATTAACAGATCAGTTTACAAGCATGATCCAATTATATTTTTGGAATTCATAATGACATCAAATTGCTCAACAGCTACAGTCATTATTATAAATGGAATTTTTTTTTCTGATTTCCTCCTCAGAATGCACATCAGTAGTGTATAGAAATTCTATTGATTTTTGCATATTAACCTTGTATCCCACCAGTTTGCTGAACTCATCTATTAATTCCGGTAGCTTCATTGTGATTTTTTTTAAAGATTTTCTAGATATAGGATCATGTCACCAGTGAATACTGGAAGTTTTACTTCTTCCTTTCCTACTTGGGTTCCTTTTATTTGTCTAGCATAAATGAACTAGTTAGAACTTCTAGCACAATATTAAATAATAATACTGTGTTGTTCTTGATCACAGCGGGATAGCTTCCACTCTTTCACTGTTAAGTACAATGCTAGCCGTATGTTTTTCATACATGCACTTTACCATGTTGAGAAAGCTTTCTTCTATTCCCATCTTTTGGAGTGTTTTTATCAAGAAAGTGTGCTGTATTTTGTCAAATGCCTTTTCCTCATCAGTTGAATGGATCATGTGTTTCTTTCTTCTTCAATTTATCAATGTGGTTTACTAAACTGATACTCTTGTGTTGAACCACCATTGCAAACCTGAGATAAAACCCACTTGATCGTGGTTTTGGATAATGGTTGCAAGTATTTTGTTGGGGATTTTTGCATGTATATTAATTAGAGATATTGGTCTGTCATTTTTCTTTTTTCATAGTATCTTTATCTAGTTTTGGTATTAGGGTGATGTTGGCTTCATAGATTGAGTTTGGTAGCATTCTTTCCTGTTCAACTTTTTCGAAAAGCTTGAGCAAGATTGGTATTAGGGCATCTTTGAATGATTGGTAGAATTCACCTGTGAACCCATCTGGTCCTGGGCTTTTTATCTTTGGGAGATTGTTGATGACTGTTTCAATCTCTTGACTTGTAATTGGTTTTTTGACATCTTCTATTTCTACTAGGGTCAGTATAGATGGTTTGTGTGTTTCCAGGAATTCATCCATCTTGTCTACATTTTCTAGTTTTTTGGCATACAATTGTTCATAGTATCCTCTTATGATCTCTCTTATTTCTGCAGGGTCAGTGGTAATGTCTCCCCTCTCATTTCTGATTTTATTTATTTGTGTCTTCTCCCTTTTTACTTTGTCAGTCTAGTTAAGGGTTTCAAATTTGTTGATCTTCTCAAAGAACCAAGTTTTGGTTTTGTTGATTCTATCTATTGTTTTTTTATTCTCAATTTCTTTTATTTCTGCTCTGATCTTCTTTCTTTGTTTCCTTCGGCTTGGTTTGGGACTAGTTTGCTGTTCTTTTTCTAGTTCCTCCAGGTGTGCATTAGGTCTTCAATTTTAGCTCTTTCTTCTTTTTTAATGTAAACATTGAGGGCTATAAATTTCCCTCTCAGTACTGCCTTTGCAGTGTCCCATAGGTTTTGATATGTTGTGTTCTCATTTTCATTCATCTCAAGATATTTGATGAATTTTCTTGCAATTTCTTCTTTGACCCACTGATTATTTAAGAGTGTATTGTTTAATCTTCATATATTTATGAATTTTCCCTTTTTCTGTCCATTATTGATTTCCAGCTTCCTTCTGTTATCAGAGAAAGTGTTTTGTATAATTTCAATCTTTTTTATTGAGACTTGTCTTGTGACTCAAGATATGTTCTATCTTGTAGAAGGGTCCATGGGCCCTTGAAAAAAGTGTATATCCTGCAGTTTTGGGTACAATACCCCATAGATGTCTGTTAAAACTAGTTCATTTATCATATTATTCAATCTCTCTGTTTCTCTTTTTATCCTATGTCCAGTTGTTCTATCCAATACTGAACATGGTGTATTGAAGTCTCCAACTATTATTGTAGAGACATCTATTTCTCCCTTCAGCTTTGCCAGTGTGTGCCTCATGTATCTTTGTGCATTGAGGTTAGGCACATAAATATTTAGTAGAGTTTTTCCTTCTGGCTGAATTGCCCCTATTATTAATGTACGATGACCTTCTTCCCTTATAACAGTTTTGCATTTAAAATCTATTTTTTCAATATTAGTATCACTACTCCAACTCTTTTTGGTTACTATTAACATGGAATATCTTTTTCCAACCTCTCACTTTTAACCTGTTTGTGTCCTTACATCTGCAGTGAATCTCTTGTAGACAACATGTAGATGGCTAATACTTTTTTAACCCACTCTATCAGTCTGTGTCTTTTGATTGAAGAGTTCAAGTTATTAACTTTCAATGTTATTAATGTACAAGCATTACATACTTCATCCATTTTGACTTTTGATTTCTGTTGTCATATCATACTATTGTCTAACTTTTTAACATTTAATTTACCTTTCTAATAATCTTCATTTCTGTACTTTTCTCCATGTCTCTCACCCTTTATTTTTCCTTTCAGGTTGTAGCACCCCCTTTAGGATCTCTTGTAATTCTTGTCTTTTGTTAACATATTCTATCAGTTTTTGTTTGTCTGTGAAGACTTTGAACTCCCCTTCATTTCTGAAGGATAAGTTTGTCAAAAAGTTTCTTGGCTGACAGTTTTTCTCTTTCAATACCTTAAATACATCGTACCACTTTCTTCTCTCCTCTTTCGTTCCTGATGAGAGGTCAGCACTTAATCTTATCAATGTTTCCTTGTATGTGAAGCTTTGCTTTTCTCTTGCTGCTTTCAGAATCTTCTTGTTATCTCTGATATTTGTCATTCTGAATATTAGCATTCTTGGGGTTATTCTATTCAGATTTATTCTGTTTGGGGTGTGTTGTCCTTCTTTGATATTAATATTTATGTCTTTCATTAGAGTAGGGAAGTTTTCCGTCATTATTTACTCAAATATTCTTTCTGCCCCTTTTCCATTTTCTTTTCCTTCTGGGACACCAATAATGTATATATATTTGCATTTCACATTGTCATTTGATTCCTTGAGAACCTGTTCCATTTTTTTTCCATTCTCTTTCTTTCTCCTGTCTTTTCCAGTTCAGATGTCTGTCTTCAAAATGACTAGTTCTGTCTTTGAGCAATTCAAATCTGCTCTTATATGCCTCTAATGTACTTTTAATCTCATCAATTGTGTCTTTCATTCCCATAAGGTCTGTTACTTTTCTTTGCAGACTTTCAAATTGTTCTTTATGCTCACCCAGGGTCTTATTAATATCCTTAACCTCTTTAGTAATATTTTCTTTCAATTCTTTAAATTGATTTAAGAGAGTTGTGTGATTATCATTGATTAATTATCTTAATTCCTGCATCTCTTCAGGATATTTGGTTTGTTTCTTTGGCTGGGCCATCTCTTCCTATTTCCTAGTATAGCTTGTAATTTTTTGCTGATATCTAGGCATCTGAATATGTTGGTGAATTTACTCTGATGGCTAATTTCTCACTCTTGCCTATTGTTATTATTTTTTCAAAGTTTTTCTTTGATATTTGGTTCAACTTATCCTAAGTTTTTAAAATTACCCAGCTTAAGTTATCAAAATCATTCCAGGGACTCAATAATGGGATGCAGATTTTCCCCCAGAAGTTAAAGAACAGAGAGACCTAAGTAGTGTTTTCGTCCATGCAATTTCCAGACTGGCCAGCAGTTGGCACTCAGTGGCTCACCTTTCCATGAAGGTGTATCTCTCAATTTTCCTTTGTTTTGGTCTGGCTGTAGCTGAGATTCAAAGCAGACTCCTCTGGCCGAATTCACTGAAGAAAACCCCCCTGACTCCCCCTCCTATTTCCCTTGTAACAGCTGACAGGAAGATGTCTGCTCCCCTCTCAGTCAGCTGCAATGAGCCAGAGGAGTTTGAAACACTATCCTGGTCTGCTGACCCCCAAAGCAGGTCCCTCAGGCAGCTTTTGGCTCTTTCTCTGTTGTTTTTGTGAGAAAGCTGAGCCTTGTCTGCCTAATCTGATACGATCTTCCCACCTTTCCTACCAGATCATTTTTTTAAAATTTTAAATAACTAAGAATAAATCTAACAAATAATGAGCATGACATTTATTTTTAAAAAATCAACAAAATATTACAAAGGAAATTTTAAAAATAAATTTTAATAAAATAAAATAAATGGGTAGAAATACAATTTTATGAAATAGAACAAACAATATTGTAAAGACAATCTACATGTTCAGTTCACTCCTAATCAATATCTCAGCTTTAAGGAAAGTGACCTGATTCTCTCTCTCTCTCGCTTCCCCCCCACACACACACACTGCAAAGAGCTCACAAGATCAGAATATCATGAAGAAGAAAAAATTGGAGGACTCACCAAACCCAATTGTTTAGAAAAATTGGAATATTTAGCAATTAAAACAGTAAAACAGCATGAGTTTTGGACAGGGATAAAGAATTAGACTAAAAGATTAGAATAGAGAATTCAGAAAACGAATTACAAATATGTGGTCTTGTTCTATGACAAACTGCAGTGCAGTGGAGAAATTTTTTAAAAAAATAAATAGTATTGGATGGATTGAATATCCATTTGGAAAAATATGAATCTTGATCCATAATTCATAAAATTGATAAATCTAAATTCTAGATGCTTTACTGATCTAAATAAGAAAGAAAAAGATTGAAGAGAGCAAAATAAAACAACTTCTTGACCTTGAAATCGTGAAAAGATTTCTTAAGGAGGATACAAAAAGTATTAACCATAAAGGAAAAATATGATAAATAGGGCTACATTATATATTTCTGTTCCTTGAAACACAGGATTAGGAAAGTCTAATGGCAAGTCAAATATGGATGAAGTTGTGGGAAATACATGCAAATAAAAAATGATGAATATTCTAAATATATTTCAAGCCCTATATAATTCAATTCAGAAAAGAAAATCAATGCAATAAAAACATGACAAAACTGTTGAATAAGGATACCACATAAAAGGATCTCTGAATGGTCAAAAAAACATTTGAAAAGGTATTCAGTCAACAGAACAATGAAATTTAAAGCTATGACCTACCACTATGAACATAACAGAAGGGCTAAAATGATAAAGACTTCCAATCCCAAGTGTTTGCCTGGATGAGAAGCATCTGTTGTTACACTGTTGCAGGAGCTGTAAAGTGTCTTGTGAAAACTGTTTTTGCAGTACTGTATTCACTAAAGCTAAACAGTCCAGGTAGAACTAGTTAATTAGGACAGGGTGCTTTTTCCCATTTGGAGATGGGAGGTGATGGGAGAAGAGTGAGGGTGCTTCTAGGTGCTGATAATGCCCTAGTTCCTGATGTGGCTGGTGGTTACATAGGTGTACTCCTTTTGAAAAAATTCATCAGGTTATCCAGTTATAATTGTATATTTTCTAGCTATATAGCACACTTCAAAAATGTTTACTTATGAAAGTCAAACAACAAACAAGAAAATATACTTTAAGTATATTGCCAAAAAATGGTTAACACTGTCAACAAAAATGATATATAAAAGTTATGAATCAATATAAAATGGGAGACTGGGAGAAATATGCTTTTTACAAAGGAAAAAATCCAAACGGTTGATAATGTAACAATAATTTTGTTAGAATTTTATAAAAGTAAAGCAAATTAAAGAATTGCAACTATATTTTCCTCATATTTTTGGATAAAATGTGGGAGAAAGAGAGAAAGAGTCAGAGAGACAGAGAGGGAACGAGAGAGAAGAAGGAGGAAGAGGGGAGACAGAAGAGGAAGAAGGGCAATGAGAGAAAATAAATTCTTTAAGATAGGGAAATAAGGCTATTTTGAATTATTATTTTGATCATATAACTTAGTACATTCATTCTAGACTATAATTTTACAATATGGATGTGTCAATGTGTATTCTCATGCATAAGTAGTATTTATATGCATATATACATTGCATAGATTTAATAAGTAGAAATATGAAGATATTATAAGAGGGTGTATTAGTCAGTCAAAGGGGTGCTGATGCAAAATACCAACAATCAGTTGGTTTTTATAAAGTGTATTTATTTGGGGTAGAACCTTACAGTTACCAGGCCATAAAGCATAAGTTACTTCCCTCACACAACTCTGTGAGGATTCCAGCTTCCTGGGTTCCTCTCTTCTTGGGGCTTGATTCTCTCCAGACTTAGCTGATTGTTCTCTCCACAAGGCCAGCTGTATACTATCAGGCGAATGGCTGTGTTTTTCCCAGGGCCTTCTCTCCTTCCTCATGACCAAGCTCCTCTGTATGCTTACTTCCCAGGACTCCAGCTCAAGACTCCAACATCAAAAACTCCAACTCTGTCCTTTGCCATCACTTTTATCTTTGATTCTCCACCCACCAAGGGGTGGGGCTCAACGCCCTGCTGATGTGGCCCAATCACAGCCTTAGTCATAACTTAATCATGCCCAGATGAAAAAACCAGTTTACAAGCATAATCCAATGTCTATTTTTGGAATTCATAACTATATCAAACTGCCAAACTGCTACAGAGGGGTGTGTGTGTGTGTGTGTTTGTGTGTGTGTATGTACTGCGAATTCTTGTAAGAGACTGCTTGGCCCCAAGTGCTTGTCCAAACTTTGCACCGAAACTTGTCCAAATTTTAGTGTGGACTTTTCTAATGCTAGGCCATGTCCCTGGGCAGATCCCTGACCCCATCCTGTACTCTTACCTAAGATGATGCAATTTTGTTAAATAAAAAGTGCACTATTGTCAGAAGGACCTAATAACTACCTGCCCTTTGTCTTAAACCTATTGTCAGACCCTCTCTGATCTTCCCCAGATTCCTCTCAGTAATTTCCTGTTTCCCCATTTTCTTTCCCTCTTGTACCTTTTAAAACAATCTAGCTATATCTATATGAAAAGGAGCTAAAACCAACTGCTGCTGGCTTCTCTTCTGTCTCAGCAAGTTGAATAAAATCGATCCTGTCACTTTAACTACTGTCTTGTGCTTTTCTTTTATAATATATAAATATAAAGTTATTTATTTAGACTAATGCACATAATTGTATATAAAAACCTTAATGTACAGTAATGTTCATTGTTGTATAATTTATATATTTTTAAAAATTGTATTCTGTTTTTATTTCTATCTTTGTAATTTTTTATCACAGTTTTCAATAATAATATATATATATATTATTCCCATCACCAGAAGAAACTCTCTAAAACATTCACATTATTGTTCTCTCATCCTCTCATACATTCTGAGATTGCTGAAATATAATAAATGGTTTTCCATCAAGACAGGAATTTTAGTAAAAAGATTTGCATTCTGTTTGAAGTGAAATACCATGAATTTCTTGAGGGGAAAACACTAAGGCAATATATGAAAGCTTTAAACTTTCCTTGTGTATATTGCTGGTTTTGATAACTATATGTCTTCTATGTTCTTAATAGAAGCACCACCACAGAGCTGTGAAGCAAATGAGAAGCAGGCCTCCTGGGAAGTTGAGAAGGAAAGCCCCAAGGAAAGAAACTCTCAGATGTTAGAGCTGAACCTTTGGGGCAGTAGAGGAATCATAAATCAGTCTCACCAGAAGGCCATAGAAGATGTGACAAATAATATATCTATAATCACTTCTTAGTGAAGAATAGTGAGTAGGATGATAAGAAAATTGTTTTTCATGGAAAGGAGACAAACAGAAGACAAGTAGCTACCTAAACATTACAGAAATATGTTTTGTAAAATATGAATCTTTTACAACTAAACCCCTCCACAAAATTAGCCAATGTTGATAATTTAATGAATATATTTCTAAACTTTTATATTCATATGACAATGAAAATAACAAATAATAGTTATAATAACCAGCATTTTAGTACTTCCTATGTGCTAGGCACTGTGCAAAGTATTTGACATATATTTTCTGTGATTTTCCTAATAACCCGATGTGAAAAATTCTGTTCTTTTCCCCATTCTATAGATTAATGAACTGAACCACAGAGAATTTAAGTGTTTCTCAATAGCACCAGATACAAAGTGGCTGAACACATGATTTGAACACATGCCTCTGAGACCAGATTTTCCATTCTTTATCATTAGGCCAGGTGGTTAATAAATTCATTCATTCAATAAATAAATATAAACACCACCATGTTCCAGACACTTTTTGACTCTGGGACTATAACAATGAATATAAAAGACAGTATTCTATACTTTCATGGAATTCATGAATCAGTGGGGAAATACAGACAACAAATAAGACAAATAGGAAATACATAGATAGGCTTTATCTAGCTAAATTTAAGAAAAGGAATCAAATGGTAAAAGGGGAAAGTGAGAATTGGGGTTATGGTAGTATAGTATAATCATAGAATACTTTATTAGTCAGGTTCTCCAGAGAAACAGAACTGACAGGAGTGTAAAAGAAATTTATTACAGGAATTGACTCATGCGACTGTGGGGACTGGCAAACCCGAATTCCATAGTGCAGAACAACCTGCAAACTCCAATAAAGGTGTAAATGTATTCCCCAGGAGAAGCTCTCTGACTGAAGAAGAGGGAGAATCTTCATTCTGACTTCTGAAGTCTTCACTACTTGCTTTTCCTTAGTTTTCCCAAATTACTATTCAGTGACTTCTGAAGTCTTCACTACTTGCTTTTCCTTAGTTTTCCCAAATTACTTGCTTTTCCTTAGTTTTCCCAAATTACTATAACTACACATTGGGTTGGCTTAAACAATAGGGAATTTATTGGCTTATGGTTTTGAGGCTAGGAAAAGTCCAAAATCGCGGCATCAGCAAGGAGATGCTTTCTCCCTGAAGACTATGACAATCTGGAGCTGGCTGCCAGAAATCCTTGGTCATTGTCTTTTCTGTGTTAAAAAGTTGAGCAAAATTTGTTTAGATCTCAGAGAGTTTTATTTACTCATTTCATGATTTGGGAAGATTCCAATTACCATGAGGTACAGAGTTGAACAAAGAGAAAAAAAATGCTTTTATAGATGGGGGTGGAAAGTAGCACATTGGGAGGAAATCTTCATTGGTTAATGCAGACTATATTTCCTTATATGGTTAGTGCAGTCAGTTGCTTAGCAATTAGGAAGTTATTTGGCATGACTAGGAGTTAGTGATAGCAGATTGGCTGATATAAATTCTGTTTTCTGGGTTAGTCTGGAATTTGCAGAAAATGGAAACTTTCTTAGATTTTTGGTTTTGCTGATATGGGGCTTAGCATGAAAGGCTGTATGTTGGGGCTACTACATTTTATTTATCAATTCTCCCTTTGATCCAGCCATCAACCAAGTCAACGCTTAAGATATAAGGTAAGGCATTAGTGCCACTCTCTATTACCATCCGCTGGCTCTAGATAGTTCTTGTAGGAGATTATCTCTAGGTTTCAGATGTCCAGGGGTTGTTGTTTTTGATCTCTTCATGTTTCTGTTGTTCTATGAGGACAGATACCATTTGGTGAGGTGGCTGGGTGCAATCATTTAAAAATTTTGAGAGGATAAAGCACACCAGAGACTATTAATGCCCAAGGTTTGGAGTATGCTTTTGAGTTAAGGACCCCAGGACTCAAATTAACTGAAATTAAAGAGATCAAAAAACAATCTCAAGGAAGGCTTACTTGTTTAAGCTACGTGGCTTGTGTGACTATTTCATGTAATGGCATTTCAACTTCCCCAGAAGTGTTTATAACAGGTGGTATAACAGGTGGTATTGATGACAACATACCCTTCTCCTTGCTCAGCCAGCAAGTAGTCAAGCACAATTCTATTACGTAAAATAATGTTAAAGAATCAAAATATTTTGTTGCATAGCAATAACCTTTGCAGTAGAATCAGCCATTTTTCCTGTGATTTACATAAATTTCTAATCATATTTTATTGGTGTTATTTCCTAACTAAGGCAACAAGGGTAAAACAAAAGAGGCCTATTTGGCATCAGTGACATCCCCAGGCAATTCACATTTGGCTAGGGAATGCACATTAAGTGAGGTAGTCTAGTATGAAGCTTCAGATTTGTTATAAATATATAACAAATATATAACAAATATATAACAAATATTGGAAGGAATTTCTAAGAGGCCCAATCCACACTGTCCTGACACATGCTATCTATACTTTGAAATGCCCAGGCATATGGAGAGTATGGGTCACATCTTGGACCCATCCACAAATGAAAATATAATGCAAAGATGTGCATAAAACACCAGTGAGGGCTTGATTATCTATTTGGGGAATGCTCAAGTTGGCTCTTTCTAACCATGTGTTGCTGATAGAGTTGTCACAACATACCATATCGAAAATAGGCAAAATGTCAGTTTTAAATGGAGCGTTATAAATAGTGATAGCTGTCCCATCAGGTCTCTTGGATATATGACATGAGGACAAGTGGTATTGTAGTGAGAGTAATCTCTGGGCTGAGGCATTTGGAATCCCTAAAAAATTGGACACTAGCAGGATGACAGGCTCCCCTGGATCATGAACAATTCGAGGTCTCTGCGGGAAGATCCAGCAGTCACTTAGATTTCTGCCTTTTACAATGGCCTGGGAAAAGTAAATGATAGGCCATGGCAAAGAAGAAAGAACAGCTTAAACATTTTGTGGTAACATTCTAAGCAAGATGGAAAAGGTATGCAAAAGAGGTGTGGAAAAAATAGAAATGCAATAATAATTATAAAGACTGTTCTGTGATGCCAGGTGAAAGCTGTTCACCCTGTGAAACCATTTAATTCTTGTTCTAGTAGATTTTACTTATAGGTCTTCAGTTTGGTCACAGGTTGTTTTAGCTTGCTAAGGCTGCCAATGCAAACATACCAGAATTGGGTTGGCTTTTATAATGGAGATTTATCAGAGGAAAAGCTTACAGTTCCAAGGCTACAAAAATGTCCAAGTCAGGGCATTATCAGAGATGCTTTCTTACCAAAGAGAGCCTGCTGCTGGGATCCTGGGCTCCCTGCCACATTGCAAAGAAAAATGGTGTCTCTGTCTTCTCCTGCAGGCCGCTGGGATTCACAAAAGAACTTCAGTCTGTCACACAGCTCTCATTGGAAGGTGAGACCTTTTAAGTTGTGAGATGTGATTCCAAGATTTAATCTGTTTTAGTTTGACTGCAGTGTCAGAAGATAAGGGTGCTTGGTAAGGTCTCTTTTAGCATGGTTTAAGTGCTGTTTTGCGTTGATGTCCCCTTAAGTATACCCGCTTGCAGGAGGTGAACGTGCGAGGAATTTGAAGGGGATTTGAATCTGGAAATGTGTCCCTCACCTGTCAGATATACCTTTTGCATAAGGTAGTAGAAATTAAGATACTGAGCTATCTTCTGCAGGGAAAGCAAAATATCATTGTTAGATGGTGACCAATTGACATAGGTCTTCCAGTGCTGATTTTATAGGGAGAAAGGCTATGTGCGTTTTGAATGGCCCTAAGGGCCAGTGGTAGAACTTTAGGCTAAGGTAACCCAGTTCACTTAATTATTTTAGACAGTTTAAGTTTTAACATGTCATTTGTTTTCTCCACCTTTTTAGAAGATTGATTGTGATAGGGATAAAAATAATGCTAACTTGTTTGCAGAATTCTAGTTCGAGCTTAATAAATAAGTAAAATGAGTGTCTCAGTCATTAGAAATAATTGAAGGCATTCCCAGGTGGGGAATATGTTTTCTAACAGTTTTTAATAACTGTTATAGTTTCTGCCTTATGATAAGGAAAGGCCTCTGAATGTGGAAATGTTTGAGCCTAAATGTTATTATGAATTATCTGAACTTGGTCTTTTAAAATATTTAGGTTATTTATTAGGGTGCCAAACTTATTAACATAGATGCAACATTGACTTGTGGGCAGTTAGGGTGTCTAAAGCCTGTCTGTTTTGGAAGAACACTGGTGTTAGGCTTTTAACTTAAGCGTGGAAGACCCAAAGACTATTTAAGGTTGTGTTAAAGCTCTGTTTTATAACCTTAGATATATTTATAACTGCTTACTTTAGATTATGTGTTCCTAGGGAAGGTATGATGATGCATATGAAAGAGTGGAATCCCATATTATAGTTGGTAAAGGGATCAGGGAATATTAAACTTCTTTTCCTAATTTGAGGCCTGCTATACAAAAGATCCTAAATTAGCTATTCGACTGGTATTTAGGATAGATAATATACGCAAGATCATATAATTTAGTCTAATTTATAGGTAGGTGATAAAACCATGTAGTTACCTGCAGTTTATAAAGGGAACAATGAATGGGAGCAGGTAATGAATTGGAGCAGAATCTGATAACTCACAGGAGTATGCTATAATTTTCTATTGAAATAAATAATTTCTTTACATTTACCCTTCTTTTGATTAAAGATAACCTTAAAACAATTATTTTTAATTATAAAGTAAGGCTGGTTTCATTAGATTTGGCCTGGTTATTTATGTAGATGTAGAAAAAAATGGTAAATTGTTACATAGGCTCTTTGAAGTTTGCTTTGCTGATAGTTTGTATAATGAATTTCCAATTGGACTTTTAAAAGCCACTCTAATCCAGGTAGCCAAGCTAAGAACTCAGCACCAGATTTCACCTGCAGTCCCGAAAGCAATTTTCTTTACTGATCTGTAAAGCTGGAAATCCTTGAATTAGGTACTAGGTCAGCTTTTTCAAAAGCATTTTTAAGTTTTGGCTTCATAAAGTTAACTTTAGTTTTTTATAAGTGTCTGGTTACATCTGATTAAATAAGCATCATTCTTAAACATGATATTCCAGATAAAGCTGTATCTCAGATTATATTTTGTTAAAAATATAACAGATTTTGATTGAGCCTATGTAAATAATTATTTTGCCATGAAAATAAGAATATTTAATAAAAGTTTTCAAATTCTGGAAGGTCCAGGTTAGGGAGAAAATATAAATGTTTTGCAAATTATATATAGCTTAAGGAAAGAATAATGAATTGCTTATATTTAAAAAATAGAACATTAAAACACTAGTAATAATCTAAATAAAACTATAATTATTTTTTATCAGTTTATCTAGTGCTAGGTGATTAGTTCTTGTTTTACATAGTCTTGTTTTAGTCATCTCAGGACCCACCTGCTTCTTTGCCAGAATTCTGGAATCTTGATTTTAATCTAGTAGCATTGTGTCAATTATTTAAGCAATGTTATTAGAAGTCTGTGCTCCAGATTTCCCTGAAAAGTTTATTTTATGAGTCTAAGACAGTCCTTTTTGTTGAAGATGAAGCATTCTTGTCTGTAGTGATTGTAACTGTTCTTAGGGAAGCATCAGAGTAAAAATGTCTATAGATGATAGACTTAAAATGGCCATGGTTAACTTATTATTCTTTTATAAAGGTGGAAGTTCTGGTGAAACTTTAGTATAAAAATAATATAATTATAAACTAATGTAATTGAGAAGGAAATTTAGTTGTTTCTGTGGCATGTAGTATTTTTTAAGAATAACTGAAATTATGAGCAATAACACTATACTGTTGTCTAATATCAGACAGATCAATACTAGGGTACCTTATGGACAGTGAGGATATTGACAGATCTCTACGGACTTAAAACAGTTTCAGAAATGTTTATATCAATAGCATTTTGCCCATTAAATTTAACTAACAGAAGTTTAGAAATTTTTATTTGACACTTTCCTTGTAACTCATAACATATTAAATAAACCTATTTATATTTACCACCTCTATTTTTATTTGTTTTTA
>JAQZBX010050707.1:0-19582 GCA_029593785.1 Cabassous unicinctus | reverse complement strand
TTTTCTTTTTCTCTCTTCCATTTTATTTCTTATTTTTTCTATTCATCTTTCTGACTTTTTAATTTTTTTCTATTTCTTCCTTGTTTCATTTTTTATTCCACCATTTTAAATTTTAATTCCTCTGAATTTCTTATGAATTTTTACGTTTATTACTTTATTTTCCAGGCTCTGAGATCATTCCTTTTCTTTTATTATTATTATTACTATTATATTTTTTTCTCTTCTTCCCTCTTTCCTTTTTGATG
This sequence comes from Cabassous unicinctus, assembly GCA_029593785.1. NCBI lineage: Eukaryota > Metazoa > Chordata > Mammalia > Cingulata > Chlamyphoridae > Cabassous > Cabassous unicinctus. The sequence continues at coordinate 19,337 of JAQZBX010050707.1, read as the reverse complement.
GTCTTAATATTTTTTCAAGGGAACACGGACAACAACAAGAACATAGAATATGAGGAACCAGATGTAAAAAAGCAACCTTAGCACAAAAAACTCAAAAGAAAACCCAGAGTAGAAAGAGAAGCTAACCATTTGAACAAACCTATCAAGTTAAAGAGATGCCTAGACACCAACAAAAAATTACAAGCCCTACTAGAAACAGGAAAAGATAGCCCACTCTAAAGAACAAACTAAAAACAGAAGGAGATGCAGAAAGTGGAACATCTAATCAAGGATGTCCAAACAAATATCATGCATCAACTTAATGAAGTGAAGGAAGAGATAAAGGATATTTAGAAGACACTGGGGAACATATTGAAGAAATCTTAACCATACATAAAATGTAATGGATCTAATGGAAATGAATGCCACAATGCAAGAAATAAAAAATACACTGATAACATGTTAAAGCAGATTTGAACAGTCAGAGGAAAGAATTAGTGATTTTGAAGATAGAACATCTGACAGAGAGTAGAACAGATAGATATAAAGGTAGAAAAAATCCAGCAGTGACTCACAGGATTGAATAACATGAAGGGCACAAACATACACATAGTCATCCAAGAGGAAGAAGTGAGAGAAAAAGGGGCAGAAGTAGCATTGGAGCAAGAAATGCTGAAAAATCCCCAACTATTTAGAGTGACATGGCATACATGTCCAGGTAGTGCAGCATACCCCAAACAGTATAAATTCAAACAGGCCTAACCTGAAACATTTACTTATCAAATTGTCAAATGCCCAAGACAAATAGAGAATATTGAAAGCAGCAAGAGAATATAGATCCTTCACATTCTGAGGAAGTGTGATAAAAGATTAAGTGCTGATTTCTCTTCTGAAACCATGAAGGTGAGAAGACAGTGGGATGACATAGTTAAGGTGCTAAAATTAAAAAAACAAGCAAAAAAAACCTGTCAGCCAAGAATATTGTATCCAGAAATGCTGCCACCCAAAAATGATGTCGAGTTCAAAATATGCACAAACAGAAATTAACAAAGTTTATCAAGAAACTTGCCCTTCAAAAATATTAAAAGGAATTCTACAGGTTGAAAGGAAAAAACAGAATAGAGAGGGTTGGAGGAGAGTGTAGGAAGGAAGATTGTTGTTAAGAATAACTATAAAGAGAAATAAAAACAAAATTTAACATATATAAAAATATAGAAATTATGGCTAATATAAGTAATGCTTTGACAATAATAACATTGAATGTCAATGGATTAAGCTCTCTAAAAATTATTCATAGATTGACAGAAAGGAAAAAGAAATATGACCCACATATATGCTGTCTACAAGAAATTCACTATAGCCCCAAATATGTCGGAGTTTGCAAGTGGATTGTTGGAAAACCATTTTACATGCAAAAATAAGTATAAAAAGGGGGGAGAAGCTATACTAATATTTGCAAAATAGGCTATAAATGGAAAATTATTTTAAAAGACAAAGTGTACTGTATATTAAAAACAGGGTAATCAATCAAGAAGAAAGAACATTCACACACATTTATATATCTAATGAGGGTGCCCCATAATACATGAGGCAAACATTGGAAAAAGTAAATGAAGAAATAGGTGACTCTATGTTTATAGTGGGGACTTTATTACACAATTATCAACATAGACAGAATATTGAAGAGGTTGAATAAAGAAACAGAGACCTTGAAAAATACTTTAAAGGATCTAGAACTAATAAATATATACAGAACAGTCTACCTAAATACAATTGAATATGCATTCTTCTCAAGCACATATGGATAATTCTCCAGAATAGACCACATACTAGTTTACAGAACAACTCTCAACAAAAGTAGAAAAATTGAAATTCTACAAGTGATTTCTCTGATCACAATGGAAAGACACTGGAAATCTGTAAGGAGCATAGAACTAGAAGAGGCAAAATATATGGAAGTTAAAAAACATAATCTTAGACAATCAGTGAATCAAGGAAGAAATTGCAAAATAAGTAAATACCTTGAAATAAATGAAACTGAGACCACAACATATCAACACCTGTGGGATGCAGCAAATGCAGTGCTGAGAGGGAAATTTATAGACATAAATGCCTATGTAGGAAAAGATGAAAGAGCTAAAGTCAAAGACCTTACTGCACACATGGAGGAATTAGGAAATGAACAAGAAACTAAGTTCAAAGTAAGTGGAAAGAAGGAAATAACAAAGCTCTGATAGAACTAAACAAAATTGAGAATAAAAAATCACTGGAAAATTAACAAAACCAAAAGTTGGTTCTTTATGAAGATTAATAAAATTGACTAACCTTCAGCTAGACTAACAAAAAAAAAAGGAGAATATGCAAATACATAAAATAAGATATAGAAAGGGGATATCACCACTGATCCCACAGAAATAGAGTATTATAAAAGGATACTTTGAAAAATCATATGCCAACAAGATGGATAATTTCAATGAAATGGACAAATTCTTAGAAACACACAAGCAGCCTAAATTGATGAAGGGAGAATTTGATAAACTCAATAGATCAATCACAAGTAACAAGATTGAATTTGTCATGATAAACCTACCAACTAAGAGAACCAAGGGCCAGATGGATTCACTGGTGAATTACACCAATCATTTAGGAAACACCTAACACCAATCCTGATTAAAATCTTCCAAAAGATAGAAGTGAGAAGAACGTTGTCTAACTCAGCCAATGATGCCAATATCATCCTAATACAAAACCCACATAAAGACACCACAAGAAAGGAAAACTACAGATTAATCTCTCTAATGAAACTGGATGCTAGAATCCTCAATGAAATACTTGGCAATCATATTCAAAAACACATCAAATGTAATATACACCATGATAAAGTGGTTTTCATTCCTGATATGCAAGAATCATTCAACATAAGAAAATCAATCAATGTAATACAGCACATTAACAGATTGAGAGGGGAAAAAATCACATGATCATCTCCATTGATGCAGAAAAAAGAGTTTAACAAAATACAGCATCCTTTTTTTGATGAAAGTCCTTCAACAATAGGAATAGAAGGAAACTTTCTCAATATGATAAAGGGTATATATGAAAAACCAACAGCTAACATCATATCCAATGGTGAAATGCTAAATGCTTTCCTTCTAAGATCTGGAACAAGACAAGAATGCCCACTGTCACTGCTCTTATTTAACATTGGGTTAGTAGTACTTTCTTGAGCATTTAGGAAACAACAAGACATAAAAATCATCCAAATTGAAAAGGAAGTAGTAAAAATTTCACTATTTGTAGAAGACATGATGCTTTACATATAAAGTCCAGATAATTCTGCAATAAAGCTTCTAGAACTGATAAACAAGTTCAATAAAGGGGCAGGATATAAGATCAACATGCAAAAATCAGTAGCATTTCTGTACACCAATAATCAGCAATCTGAGGGGGAAATCAAGGAAAAAATTCCATTTACAATAGCTACTAAAAGCATCAAATTCTTAGTTATAAATGTACTTAAAGATGTAAAGGACTTGTACACAGAAACTTACACAACTTTGTTAAAGGAAGTCAAAGAAGATCTAAATAAATGGTGGAATATTCCATGTTCATGGGTTAGAAGACTAAACATCATTAAGATGTCTATCCTACCCAAATGATTTACAGATTTAACACAATCCTAATAAGAATAACAAGAGCACTTCCATTTGGAAGAGTAAATGGCACTAAATAGTCAAAAACATATTGAAAAAGGAAAACAAATTTGGAGGAACCACACTACCTGCCTTTAAAGCATACTACAAAGGTACACTTGTCAAAACTGCATGGTATGGGCAGAAGGATGGTCATAGTGACAAAAGAAACAGAATTGAGAGTTCTGACATAGAACTTTGCATTTACTGTTAACTTTTATTTGCCAAGACCACTAAGCCCATTCAACTTTGAGAGAATGGCCTCTTCAACAAGTGGTGCTTGGATACCTGGACATACATATCCAAAAGAATGAGAAAGGACCACCATCTCATGCCCCATAGAAGAGCCAGAAAGGGAACAGAAGGTAGTAAGCTGATGCTCATTATGGGCAAAATCTATGATAAGGTTGAAGTGTGTGGTTGGGTAATGAATGGGGGTGATAATGGTGCCATGATGTGATTGGGAGTCATGGTACAATAATGTGAGGGAAACAAGAACGTGGTTGCTTGGTTTGGACTATCCATGAAACTGAGGGGAGTGTTGGAGGAAAGAGCAGGTGAACTCTGGGGATTTGCAGGGATGTGGATAAAACTACAATTGTGGGGAAGTTCTTTTGGCAAACACAGCAGGGAGTGATACTAGTGTAGGGTATTGAGGTTAGAGGGATATATCGGATAGGGAATAATTCCTGGGGAATTCATCTATGGAATATGAAAATGTTCATCTTGTCATCATGTGTTTTCTCAATCGGTGGAGTCCCACACAATAAACAAACAAAAAATATTAAATCCCCATCCTTGGTAGAACTGCTATGTTCACAATTAGTGGGGCAATAGTCTCTCAATAACATAGTGCCTAATAAAAGAAAAGAAACAAATATGTCAATCCCTAAATATCATTGCATGTAAAAATGAACCTAATTCTATAAAATATGAAATACTGGTTACCAAAAATTCCATAGGGAGAAGGTGAAAATAGAATTGATGGAACATAGGAAATTTTTAGGGCATTGGAATTGTTCTGCATGATTTTGCAATGATGGTTGCAACCCATTTTAAATTTTGTCATACCTATAAAAGTGGACAGTGAAAAGTGTTTACCATAATGTAAACCATTGACCATGGGTGGTAGCAATGCTTCAATATTTGTATATCAATTGTAACAATTGTATCATCTACATATAAAAAGTTATTAATAGGGGACAGTGGGAGATAGGGAGGGTATTGGGTATGTGGAAGTCCCCTATATTTTCTATGTGACTTTTCAATAACCAAAAACATCTTTGAAGATAAAATGAAAAAAGTAATACACTGGGAGAACATATGGAAGAAATTGTCACTGTATATAAAAGACAACAGTTTTCACAGTGATGAAAAAAACAATGAATATTTTTTCTTTTTCTTTTTGTAATCTATTTATTATTATTATTATTATTTTAATTTTGGCTTTGTTTTTAGTGAGGTTTTGGATTGCAGAAGGGTCAAACTGTGGCAGTGGAGAATCACTGGTGTGGGTGTCAGGTTTGAGGGATGTATGTGGAGGGGTGCACATGGGGCATGCCTCTATGGCATATGAATACATTCAAATGCTCATGGGGCATTGTCTTGGTGGGTGGAGACCCACACAATAACCAAGAGAATAATGAATTGCCAATCTGGGGAGTCCTGACACATTCTCTAATAGAAAAACAAGAATCCCCCAAGTACTTGGGCAGTGCCTAATGAAGAAGGAAAGACCATTATGCTAGGCCCTTAATATTGATGAATGTACTCATGAATCTTTTCTTATGAAATTGAAACTTAGTCTCATATTTTATATTCCTAAGAGTTACCTCCTGAAAACCTACTTGTTGCTCAAATGTGGCCTCTCTCTAAGCCGAAGTAACCTGTAAACACACTACTTTTCTCCTCCATGGGACATGATTCTGAAGGATGAGCCTCCCTGGCACTGGAGGGATTAGTATCAAACACTGAGTACTGATTCATCAGGAAAAAAACATTGACCAAAAGGGAGAAATATTAAATACAAATGAGTTCTTATGACTCAGAGATTGGAAAGTGAATAGGGAAGTCATTCCAGAGGTTGCACTTATGCAGGTATCAGCAGGATCACATTGACTGTGCCAGTAAGCAGTGCCTCAAACAATGGGACTCCTGAGGTTTCTAGAGACATCTAAACACTATAAGCAGGGCAAACAATTTCAAGCATTCAGAACCCTATCAATGTGACTTACTCTGGAATTTATGCCACCAAAGTAACAGAGACTACATGTACAAAGACAGCTGACACTATGATCAAATTTAATTTCTTAAGCTTTCTGTTTCCTTTCTATATAATCTGAACCTCTGAAAACTCTCTTTCCTTTTGAGACCAGTGTTTCCAACCTTGGCAAGCAAAGTTTACATGTACTTCTGAATTTCCCTGGGTTTGTGATTCATTTCCTTCTAATCCACTTCTTCGATAAAGGCTCATTAGAATTCTTCTGTTTGATCCTCTTTCTTCTCTGCTACATGGCAGGCAACTACTGGATATTTTAGTCCTCTAGTATTCTTTTCTGGATGGATATTTCTTTTTTTAAGCTATAGATTCTCTCTTGTGGAATTTCCCTTCAGACAGATATTAAATCTATGAGCTGTGATTCTTGTGAGCATGTACTCTTCAAACAATCTTGCCTAATTTCCTCTCCCAATTTAGATATTCCCTGGCATGTTGTCTAGCTGTGAGTCTACATAATTTCTTCAACCAAAGATCACAAGGAACTTAAGTCTGAAAAATGAAGTAGGCCACTCTTTATAGAATAATAGCAACAATTTAAAGAATAGGATGCCGGTCCTAGGTGGCTGCAAGATGTACAGAATAAATGTTTATACTGCCCAGAGATTTACAGATTGTTGTATCGGGCAAGAAATAGAAGGCACAGAGCCAAGTCAGGGCTTCCAAGGTGGTAAATATGTTTTTTTGAATGTATTGATTATTTTAGTTTGCTAAAGCATGCCAAGTAATGTACCAGAAATGGATTGGCTTTTATAACAGAAATTTATTAACTTGTATGCTTACAGTTCTGAGGCTGCAAAGATGTCCACATCAAGGCATCGTTAGATGTTCTTCCTGAGTTGCAGCTGTGGGGCATCAGGCATATGGCAGTATCATCAGCAGATGCACAGCTGTGGGTGAATAGGCATATGGTGCTCATATCCACTCGTCTCTTCCCTCTCCTCATGGCCTCATTATTCTCACCTTCTGGATAAAGTGGATTCCACTCAGCTTCTGTGTTCTGTTGATTCCAGCTTCTGGCCACTGAGGACTTCTCTCTCTGCTTCTGGTTTCCTCTCTATGTACAGTTGTTTTTTTTTTCTATATCTGTGGCTTAATATTAAATCACTTATAAAGGACACCAGCAAGACAATCAAGACAGACCTTGGACTATACTCCACTGAAGCAATTCAATCAAATGGCCCACACTCACAGGAATGGGATAATTTTAGAACATTTTTCCTGGGGTCTACAAAAGACTCAAACAATCACATGATATATAAGAGGAGTAGTTTTAGTGCAGATAGATATCATGTTTAGGAGTGAATGTGTCAGGGCATTTTATCTTGCACTTAGAGTGTTTTTTGTTTTTTTAATCTAAGAAATTATGGTTTCTTTGTTTTATGGCCTCACACTGGTTTTGTCCTATTTTTCTAACATCTATTCCAGGCCTCTCTTGCCTTTCTTAATCTTTTTTAAAATTTCTTATTCTTTTTCTATATGTTTCATTAGGGTTTTTAATCTATTCCTTTGGAGTTTCTTTTATCAGCATTCAGGTGATGTTTGCCCTTGTATGATTACCATGTCACCCTGAAATTCATTCAGTACTTCATTGAGCATTTTATAATGAGTCAAAACTGCTTAGATTTTTTATAGTCAGCTTACCAGTCAATATCCTTAAGAGAGGTTTCCATCTGTTCTTAGTCAAACTGGGCTTCTCAATTTTTTTCTGCAAACTACTGTACATTGGAAATATATGGCAGTTGATTCATTACCACATTGATTTTTCACCTTAGACATGTAGGCCCCTGGTAAATTATATCTGATCTAAGAACTAACTAGTCAATTCCCACTTTTCTAAAAGATTCTTTAATAGTTTTAGATCTATTTATCTCCCCTTTCAACTTTTATTTATGTCTATCATGGACATGAAGAATTCATTTTGCATTTTAGCTGATTGCATCCTGTTTTTTAAGGTCTCCAATCACCTCTTAAAAAACAGTCTTCTTTAAACTTTAGCTTAATGTTTCTGTCTTCCTTTTCTCATTTTATTCCTTTAAAAAAATTTTATTGTACTAACATGTATATAACTCAAATTTTCCAATTTTAACCACTTTCACAGGTTCTGTTGATTTCAGGTCTTGCTCTCATGGCATTTTGTCTCTGCTCCTGTGGTTTTATCTCTGGGTCTCTCACTGTATTCATACCATCTATAAAGAAATCCAGTAAAATGATTGAGACCCACCTTGGGCCAAGATCTACTGAAGTAATCAAAATAAGTCCTCAACTACAATAGGTTACACCCACAGCCATGGGTTAGCCCAAAAGGCAAAATTTTCTGGAGTCTAGAACATATTCAACCATTTTAATTTTTTGCTTTATAAATACTAGTCATCTTAGTAGCTATGAAATGTTATCTCATTTTGGTTTTCATTTGATTTCCCCATGTACTATATTGTTGAGCATCTCTTCATGTGTTTATTGACCATTTTTATATCTTCTTTGGAGAAACGTCTATTCAAATCCTATATCCATTTTTTAATGTGGTTGTGTTTTTTTTTTTGTTTAGTTGTAGCAGTACTTGATATATTATTGTTATTAAACTTTATAGCATATATGACTAGCAATGATTTTCTTCCGTTCTTTCCCATTTTCAGTTTCTTAATAGTGTCATTTGAGTCATTTAAAAAATTTTGATAAAGTCCATTTTATCTATTTTTTTCTTTTGATGCTCATGTATTTTGTGTCATATCAAAGAAATAAATACCAAAGCAAAGGTTATGAAGTTTCCTTCTGATGTTTTTTTTTTCCTAGAAGCTTTATAAGTTTTGGTTTTATGTTCATGTTGTTGATCAATTTGTAATGATTCTTTGTCTGTGATTGAAGGTAGAGGTCCACTTATATTCTTTACATGCAGGTAAATAGTTTATTCCAGCACCAGTTTTTGAAGACACACTTTCCCCAATTAATGTACATGTCACCCTTGTCAAAAATAATTTTTCCATAGAAGCAAAGTTGTATATCTGAACTCTCAATTTGGTTCCATTTGCCTGCATGTCTATAGTTACATCAGTACCATATTCTTTTGATAATGTGGCTCTGTATTAACTTTTATATTAGGGTCTGAGACCTACAACCATGCACTTCCTTTGCAATATCAATTTGGCTACTCAGGGTGCTTTGCAATTATATATGAATTTGTGGATTAACTTTTCCATTTTTGCAAAAATGACTGCTGGGATTTTGAAAGCTATTGTATTGAATTTGAAACTTTATTTGGGTAGTATTGTCATCTTAATAGTGTCAGCTTCCTAATCTTGAACATGGAATATCATGACATTTATGTAGGTTTTATTCAATTTCTTTCATCAGTGTTTTGTAATTTTTAGTGTGCAAATTCTATCCTCCCTTGTTACATTCATGCCTAGGTATATTATTTTTTTTACAAGCTTTTGTCAATAGATTTAAAAAGAATTCCATTTCAGGATATTCCTTAGTGGTGTATAGAAACACAACTGAGTTTTGCATGTTAATTGTATGCTTGCAATTTTGCTGGTCTCATTAGTTCTAATAGTTCTGTTATGTAATTTTGGGGGGATTTGCTACTTAAAGTTACATGTTACCTACAAATAAAGATAGTTTTATTCCTTCCTTTCCAATTTGGATGTGTTTTATTTCCTTTTCTTGCCTTATTTCTTGAACAAGAAGTTTCAGTACAATGTTGAATAGCATTGGTGAAAGCATACATCTCTGTTTTTCTCTGACCTTAGGGGATAGCCTTGCAGTCTTTCACATTTGAGTATAATTTCAACTGTTGATTTCCTTTTATGTCTTCTTTTACTCTGTTACTTTCTTTCTGATGGAAAAACACAGCACACATTCAAACCACTCAAAGTTTCCCTTGATTCCATGAGCAAATGAAATTCTAAAGGACAAAATTCTCCTAGTATAAGCCTTTTTAACTGTTGGCTTGGAACTATGTGTTTTCAAATTATTAAAATATTTTTATTATTGTTTGCAATAAAGATGATACATTATCTGCAATAAGACCCCCAATTAATTTTTAAAAGCATCTAAATGAAATTTTTCCTTAATTTGTGAAAAAAGACAAAGTCTGGAGTAAACTTGAGACTCAGCAAAATATATTCTTTAAGGCTTGAGGACAATTATGTAATTATTTTAAAGGAGGGGAACATTTAACTAATGATTTTCAAGATTGTTGGATTGGCCCCAGAACTGGTTCCAAGCTAAACAATGTACTTCTCTATTTTGTAGAGAACTTGGCTTAATTTGCTCAAGTTATGTCAAGACCCCATGGTATATTAGATTATTCATATCTATTGCCCTCCTTTTCCTATCTACACCTCTTGGCCATTGTGTTTGGTTATGTGCTTTGCTTTATCCCATTGACTGTGAAACAAAGAAAGAATGTCCCTAGCCCCTAGGCACACTGCTATTTTTTCCCATTTGCCATTTGGGTAGCTTCTAAACACTTTTTATTTAAAAAAAATTCCAGGTAGTTACTTCCCTCTAATATGAGTTCCACTATGAGATAAGAGGAACAAATCCAACCCTAATCCACAGCCTGAAGCAGAGCTGTTCCTACTGACAATGAAACCTCCATTATCAATAATTGCTCATTATTTTGAGCTCCTGAGTTGGTTTCATTGTCTTTTACTCAATGAACATTGACTAATAAAGAAATCCACATTCCACATCTACAGGAACAGTGGAAACTTTAAATGTACATTTGAAAGTTTGTGACAATAGCATACACCAAAATAACCCACATCACAATAAAGATAAAGTATTTCCAAACAGATTCATTCTGCCTCTGTCCAACCATTGCCCACTTTTACCTACAGACAAGCACTATTCTGATTTTTTCAACTATATATTAGTTTTAACTTCTTAGAAATTAATGTAGCTAAAACCTTACACTCTTGTGGCTGACATCTTTCTCACAGCTTTGATAGTTTTGAGGTCCAACAGTGTTGCACATATCATTTAATTACTGTCAAACTGCAATTAATTTTTCCATTCACCTGCTGCTGGATATATGATTTATTTCCAGAAATGTTTTTTTTTCTTACAGTTATTATGAATAAAGCCATTAGGAACACTTCTATGTAAGTCTTGTTAAATATGTGCTTCTTATACTTTCCCTCCATAAATCCTTAAATATATCATTTGAGGTCATAGGAAAAGTTTGTGTTTAACTTCGTATAACATAATCTAAAACATTCACATTCTTACCAGTAATGTATGAGACTTCAAGTTACTCCACAACCTTGTCAATATTTGGTGATGGCAGTCATATTAATTTTATATACTTAGTCATCTTAATAAGTAGTATTATGTGGTTATAATTTGCATATCATAAATGATTAATAATGTTGAAAACTTTCATGTGTTAATTTTTCAAATGTATATTTCCTGTAAGTGTCTTCACAATTTTTTTGCCAATAATATAAATGGTTGTTTTTTTTTTCTCCTTTTTATTATTGTGCTAAGCTTTATATATGTGGATTGAAGTCTTTTTAAAGAGTAATATGATGTAAATATTTTCTCCATATCTAGATTTATGTATTCAGTCTTATAGTGGTGTGTTTGATGGACACTACTTTTCATGAAGTCCATTTTGTTATTTTTTTCATTCTTTAATTTTTAGGTAATGACTAAGAAAACTTTGGAAACACCATATTTATACAAATCCCAAGAAACAAATAACAGATCAAAAACACAGTGGTATGTGGTGTTCCAGGATTCCATTTCCCCACAGAATCTTTGAAAAACTAGCAAAAACTGTCAGAGGCCTTTCCTCAAACTCTGGAAAGAATGAAAGGATCACAATAACTGTTTAAGTGCCAATCAGGAAAATTCAATTTTAAAATGATAGGAGAAGATCATAGTGCCTTGAGTCCATGCCCAACCACTACACAGTGTGGGTAGGTCTGGTCTGTACTCTCACTGTAACTCTTCACAGTTAACACATTAAATGTACAGTGGGTAGTAAAATATTGCAATAAAAACAAAAATCAAGAAATTAAGTTCCATCCAAAGGAAAAAGATTAACATCAGAATTTATGAACAAAGAAGAAAACACTTCACGTACCAAAGTGTTTTCATAAAAATTATCTCCATTATAGTAAAAGAGGTAAGAAAAACCTGGAAAAAGAAGTCAAAGATAACAGGAAAATAATCAATGAGAAATATGCAAATCTCAATAAAGAAAGAAAAATTTTAAAAAGGAAACAAGAAGAAATCCTGGAGTTGTGGGAAAAAAAATAAAAGAAATTTTGATGTTTTCAACATCAGATCACAGCTCACAGAAGAAGGAATCAGTTAAGTCAAAGATTTAAACAAGAAATAATTTGGGCTGAGGAGCAGAAAAATAGAAAATGTGAACAGAGCATTTAAGACATGAATTACAATAATCCCTAAAGAGAAGGAAGAGTGAAACAGGCAGAAACAATTTTTGAAGACATAATGAGAGAAAACCTCTCAAATTTAATGAAAGACATGAATATACAAATTCAATGATCAGTGAACTTGAAACAGCTTAAATTCAAAAAGAATGAAGACTAGAAATATTTGCATCAAAATATTGAATGCCACAGACAAGGAGAGAGTTCTAAAAGCTGCAAGAGAAGAGCAATGTGATATGTTCCAGGAATCCCCAATAAGATGAGCTCAATTCTCATAAGGAAACATGGATACAAGAAGACAGAAGTACAAAATGTTTATAGTGTTAAAAGAACATAATTGCCAACTAAGAATTTTATATCTGGCATGATTGTCATTCAAAAATTAGGGTGCTCTTAAGACATCCTAAACCTACAAAAGCTTTGGGAGTTCATCACTACTTCACCTGCCCTACAAGCAATGCTTTAGAGATTTTTCTAGACTGAAAGGAAAGGACACTGGACAATGGACCAAAATGGCATAAACAAATAAAGACCTCAAGGTAATCATATGTGTAATTATAAATGCCAATACTACTGTATCATTTTTTTTATATCTAATTCAACTTTTTCTATCTTAGCTGTTATAAAATGCAAATGTATGCAAAATAATAAAAAATGTGTTGTTTTGGAAATAAAATCTTATAAAAAGTACAACAACCTGGAGGGATAGAGTTTTACAGGGACAAAGTTTAAGTATGCTATTGATGTTAAATTGATATCAAATCAAAATACATTTGTATAGATTTAAGATGTCAAATTCATGCCCTATGTTAACCCCTAAGAAAAGATACAAAAACTATATATGGAAGGAAATGAGAAGAGATTCAAAATGGTACAATACAAAGAAACCTAAATAAACATGAAAGTAGGCATTAACAAGATTTAAGGGACAAAAAAGTATAAAGAGGTAGAGAAAAAACAGCACAATGGCAGAAAAAGTATCAGTAGTTACTTTAAAAGTAAATGAATTAAATTCTCCAGTTAAAAGGAATAGAATACAGAACAAATTAAAAAGAGTGATGAAATATGTACTGTTATCAAGAGACTGGCCTAAAAATAAAAAACACAAGAAGGTTGAAAATGTAAGTTTGGAAAAATATTCATTGCAATTAGTAAATATTTCAATGGTATAGCTGGCCTAGCAATATTAATATGAAATAAAATAGACTTTAATTAAAAACTGCTACAAAGGACAAAGAAGGAAAATGTGTTAATAAAGATACCAATGCAGCAATAAGAAATAACAGTTATTAATATATATTCACCTAATGGCAGAGCCCGAAAATATATGAAGCCAATTTGACAGATATAAAGGGTGAAATAGACAGAACTTCATTAATGGAAAGAGTCTTCAATGTTCACTTTCAATAATAGATAGGTCATCTATACAAAGTATCAATAAAGAAATAGAAGACTTGCTTGATAATATAAACCACCTATATCTAAGAGACATGTGCAGATCACTTTACCCAGTGAAAGAAGAATATACTTCTCAGTGCACATGGGTCATTCTCTAGGATAGGCTGTATATTAGTTCAAATATTTCTCAATAAATTTAAAATTATTTATATCATACAATGTGTCTTCCTACCAAAATGGATTGAAGCTGGAAATCAAAACAGAGGGAGACCTGGAAAATCCAAAAGATGTGGAAATTAAACAGCATTCTTTTAAAGAACCAATATGTCAAAAAGAAATCACAAGGTATATTGGGAAATATTTTGATGGGAATAAAAATTAAAAGAGATATACCAGAAAACTATGGGATGCATCAAAGGCAGTGCTGAGAGGGAAAAATATATAGCTCAAAGTATCTTTAAAAAGAAGGAATGTCTTTAATTGGAGAGCGAACCTCAAACTAAAGAAACTAGTATAAGAAATGCAAACCAAACACAAAATGTCCAGGAAGAAAGAAATAAAAATAAAAGTGGCAATAAATGTAATAGAGAAAAAAAAACTCAAAACTTGGTTCTTTGAAAATGTTGATAAAATTGACAAAACTTTCACTGATGTTTGAAGGAGAAAGAGAGAGAGAGAACAAATAATTAAACTAGAAATGAAAGGGTACATTATTGTTAACTTCACTGAAATTTTAAAAAATGTTTATAAAATGATATTATGAACAATTTTACACCAAAAAAACTAAGATTACTTAGCAGAAATGGATAATTTGTAGAAACATCCAAATTATCTTCACTGAGTCAAAAAAAAAAAAAAGATCTCAACATAACAGTAACAAAGAGATTGAATCATTATCAAAAACCTCCAAACAAAGAAAAACACCAGAAAAGTGCCTTTTGTATTAAGTCCCACCCTAATCATCATGATTTCATCTTAATTTGGTTACACCTGCAAAGACTATTTCCAAAGTCACAAATCACTCATATGCTGGGTTTAAAATATCGATGTCTCTTATGGGGGTCCACAAATCAATCCATAGCACTTCTTTAGGTCTCATGACTTCTCTTATACATAAACTACACAAAAATAATGCACTGATAATGTAGTGCACTCTTCTTTTTAGGGGAGAATAGGTCAGGAAAATTGCCAAAGTTATTGCTATGAGGTAATTCCTCTCCCATTGAAACAAAAGACAGGGGATCAATGCCCCTTTCCCACACTCCCTTTAGATCGCTTCTCCCCTCTATTATTAGTTCTCCTTTGAGAGTTATTCTAACACAAAGTTTATTACCCTTCTCAATTAAACCTGAATTGGTATCACTGTTCCTAATTCCACCATGAACTCTCTGAACAATAGCCATTCCATCTCCTTCCTAGGATGTGCCACATAAATATTTCTTGTTTTTGTTTTTGCTGGAACTGAGTTTTCCCTTCCAATAGTGATTTCCTATGACCACTATGTTACTATATGCCATCCTCTATTCTATAAGGGCATTATTCACAGAGACCCTGTGTGCAGATGGTGACAGCATCATGGCTCAGTGGGTGTGTCTATGGCTCCATTCATGTAACAGGGACATTCTCTGTCAGTTTCTGTGGATCCAACATAGTGCATCAGTTCTTCTGTGATGTTCCATCACTGGTCCACTTGCTTATTCTAGAACGTAAATTAACCTATATTTTAATCTGTTTAGGTAAGGTTACTTAATACAATGTCTTGAGGAATTGAGTATTTTCACTGTATTATATTGTATTCTATGTATGTAGCAATATTCTATAACCCTTTATGTTCTTTCATAAATAGAGATTTTTTCTAGGTTATTCATCTTATAAATAAGTCCACAATTAATTTATTAAAACATAAAATTATTTTTATATTTGTAAGCATTTTTTAAAAATCATAGAATTCATCACCCATGTACAATCAATGATATTTGGGTAACCACATACATTTTTTTTAAATTTTTTTTATTGTGGGTAAAAAACAAATTTTTCACAATACATACCAATATTTGTAAAATGATATATAAATACATATGCATATATGTGCATTTGTTTACATAAATGTTATTTGTTATAGATATATAGATATATATATATTTAAAGTTGCTTAGATTACCTAAATATTACTCAGAAATTACAGGGATTCCCTTGTTCTCCATCTCCCACACCTCCAACAACATCCCACACAACCATTCCTCATCCGTGTGGCACAACACCCACAATGCATATACACAACCTGGGGCCTTGCCACCGAGCATAGACCACAGTTCACATCATAGACCACACTTTCTCCAACACAGTTCTGCATGGTATATTCTGATGGAAAATGGCCTACATCCATCGCCACCACGCCAAACAGGACAACCCCCAAGTCCCAAAAAACCACCTGTATTTCAACTGCCCCTACTCTCCATGCCCCAAAAACATTCAGTGGCCACTGGCTCCACCTCATTGTTACAATTTCTTCCATTACTTGAATCACAATATGTCTACAACAGAACACCACCAAGTCAACTATAGTCCACAGCTCCTCCCCCAATCCTGAGGGGACTGGGATGGTGATGTCCACTTCACCTCCAAGTGAGAGAGTGCTTATATCCCATGGATACAGTGGATGGGATTATCTTGCCTTCAGCTGCAGGCCCTCTCCATTCCCTGGGATGGCCATTGCCCTTCATCATCTCCTCACCAGGTTCCTTGGATGAGACAATTGAGCTGTATTGTAGGAGTTGCAGCTACACCGAGATTCCAGGCACAGCTGGCACTTAGGTAGGCCAGAGGCTTCAGTCTCTGTAAGTACACTTAACAACTCCAGCATCACATATAGGTTTGAATAGAAGAGACTGATGGACCATGTGCAGGGATGACTTATTTGAGTCCAACTCTGTCACTCTCAGGAGCACAGATTCCAATGAAGTGCCCACTAATTAGGCATCAACCTCTGGGGCTATCCCCACTTACATAGGACCTGGGTGTCTCCAGAGCCCTGAGGGGTCCCTCTGTGTGAAGTGATATCCACTTTGGTGTTCTATGGGATCCTACTGAGATGTGCATAAGCATTACCTCTGGGATGACCTCCCAACTCTCTTTGAAGTCTCTTCGCCTCATGAACTCATTTCTCTTTACCTTTTCCCCCTTTTATTCAGGGTCTTTTCCCAATCATGTTGCCAGTTGGCATTTGATATTAATCCCTCGTTGCCAGGGAGGCTCATCCCCGGGAGCCATGTCCCACATTGGGGGGAAGGTAATGCATTCAAATGCTGAGTTTGGCTTAGAGAGAGGCCATATTTGAGCAACAAGGAAGCTCTCAGGTGGTAACCCTTAGGCACCCCATAACAGTTGAGTAAGTTTCAATTAGAAGAGCAAATACTCATGAGGCTAGTCCTCAATAACAAGAACCCATTAGTGGGCCATCCTCTTTTGCCAGACACTGCCTCTGCACTCAGGGGACTGTGGCTGCTCCCTTGGGGAATGTAGAAGAGCTCTCCAGGCTGGATATTCAGATTCCATCATTTATTGAGTTATTGTCTACCCACCGTGACCATGCCCCATCCCTTGATCATTTGAACAATTTTATATATCTTTCATGTATATTCAGATGTACTTACTCCCATGAATCCCCCATCCCAGACATCCCCCACCAATGATCCTCTGCAGTCCCCCTTGTAACCCTTCTGTTATCTAAACCTTCCTTGAATATGAAGCCCATATAATATCAAAATACAGTTAAAAGGAAAAAGATATAATAATGATAGTTTTAAATGCAAGAGATAAGTACAAGGAAACTCAGAAGAAAAAAAAAAGAAAACTAAAGTAAAAATAAAATATAATTCATGGATTGGGACATTCGAAAAAATGGGGAAAAAACAAAAACCAAAAAAAAAATCCTTTTTTAAAAGAAATTATTCTTTTTTCCTTTTATCACTGTATTATTGGATGTCCAGTGTATCATGACACCTTCCCCCTCACATTCCCCAGTGTATCCCAAATTTCAATTTAATTTTCAAAGAAGTTTTAGGTCACAGCAAAGTCACACATGGAATACTAGAGACTCCCACATACCCAACCTCCCTCTCCCTTCCCCACCCCATATTAAAACCTTTATTTTTTTTAATGGACGTTAGCATTGTTATAACTGTTATACAGATAGTAAAATATAGCAACTAAAATTTTTCAATGGTTTACAGTACAGTTTACAATGTACACTGTACAGTTTAATATTTTTTTATATTTACCATGTCCTGTGTCCATTAATATAAGATAATGAAGAATATTTTCCATGACCACTACAGATCCCATTTGATCTTTTCTGTTTCTTCCTTCCCATCCCCTGGGGCATATGACTCTTCCCTGTCTTGGCTCATGTGATGACAAGATTCATAGTTACATGCCCTGGTATTCTAACCTGCCCTTCCTAATCTAACCACCTGTTAATCTTGCACCACCGAACCCAGTAAAATTTCTACCCCCCTGTCCTATCCTTCAATATGTAAGTATAGTCTTTCAATTTACCATAGATAATGTCCATATGGGTAATGGCTTGCAACCTACCCTTGTCTCTCTCTCCCTTTGTAGCCTATCTTTCAGTCAGTGGTTCTCAGAAACTGTTAACTTTACTCAATTCAAATCAATGAGGTCATAAACTGTTCATCCTTCAATGCCTGGCTTGCTTCACTCAACATAAGGTCTTCAAGATTCATCCATGTTATTCCATGTGTTAGCACTTTATTCCTTCTAACAGCTGACTAATATTCCATTGTATGTATGTACCACATTTTGCTTATCATTCATCTGTTAATGGGCACCGGGACAGATTCCAAATTTTGGCAATTGTAAACAATGCCGCTATGAACATTGGTGTGCATATATCTGTTCGTGTCTTTGCTTTCAATTCTTCTGGCTATATACCCAGTAGTGGAATTGCTGGATCATATGGAAGATGTATTGTTAGTTTTCGGAGGAATCGCCAAACTGTCCTCCACAGTGACTGGACCATACCACAATCCCACCAGCAGTGGATGAGGGTTCCTATTCCTCCACGTCCTCTCCAACACTTATAGTCGGCTGTTTTTTTAATAGCTGCCATTCTGATGGGTGTAAGATGGTATCTCATTGCGGTTTTGATTTGCATTTCCTTAATAGCTAGGGATGTCGAGCATTTTTTCATGTGCTTTTAAGCCATTTGCATTTCTTCCTTGGAGAAGTGTCTTTTCAGGTCACTTGCCCATTTTTTAAATGGGTTGTTTGTCTTTTTATTTTCGAGATGTAGGATTTCTTTATGTATGCAGGATATTAGGCTCTTATCAGATATATGATTGCCAAATATTTTCTCCCATTGGGTAGGCTGCCTTTTTATTTTCTTAATAACATCCTTTGAGGTGGAGAAGTTTTTAATTTTGATGAAATCCCATTTATCTATTTTTTCTCTTGCTGCTCATGGTTTGGCTGTGAAGTTCATGGAACCATTTCCTATTGCAAGGTCCTGTAGATGCTTCCCTACATTATATTCCAAGGTCTTTATGGTTTTGGCTCTTATATTTA